>JBBDHG010000300.1:217500-257500 GCA_037951165.1 Lophius americanus
GTGTGAGTAATCTGTTACTATGTGAGTAATCTGTTACTATGTGTGAGTAATCTGTTACTATGTGAGTAATCTGTCACTATGTGTGAGTAATCTGTTACTATGTGTGAGTAATCTATTTCTATCTATTACTACATCTATTACTATGTATGAGTAAAACTCTTTGATAACTTCTGCATCACATTTGATAGAAATACCACAAAGTTCTTGTTCTTCTACAGTTTCTGTGAGTCAGAACCAGGAGGACTCTCTGTTTGGACCAGCTGGACAGACAATGGACCCAACATGGGACAAAGTGGGACTTGGGCTGTAAAATACCACCTGTGTCCACTAGGAGGAGCTACAGTCAGACACTACAACCAGTGACAGTCACATAAACTTAGCGTTTTATACTGAAATCTTTCATTTTGCTCAGTACTAAACTGTAAAAACCAGGTCAAAGTAAGATTACGGGCGAGTTCCATAGAAAACTTATGCAAATAAAATTATGAATATCATATCCCCGAAATGTCGGGGTATAAGGAAATCGTCATCGCCGCAGCAGATCCTCCGTTCATGGCTCCTTTTCAAATTTTAGACCCACATAGACATTAGTGTGAGGAAGAACTGGATTGATTTGGGAAAGGATGGTTGTATATTTCCAACACTAAGCGCTTTATTTCAAAAGTTCTGATGACATTATTTCTCAACCGTTGGTCCGATTCAGTCCAAATTTATATCATATTTAATACGAGAGTTAATATTTGACTCACTTTGTAGAACTTTTGACTTCTTCTTTATATTACTAAAAAAAATACAGTAGAAATAACTTCAAATTTACGGAATTTGAGGAATTCAATCATTGCTTGTGCAACGCAGGGGACCGGGGTGTTCCGGGGACTGAGCTTGTTTTTGTTTTTAATTTCAGGTTGAGTGAATCGTGTTTTTACAACAGCAGAAGAAGCAGCTTCAAAGTTTTTACAGCGTTTTTATCTCACGGCGTTTACAACAACAAGCTTTTATGTTTGGGATTCATCCTCCTGGATCAACAAGTACCCGATGTGTGTGGAGTAATAGATTACACCGCGGGAGCAAATAACCACGCAGAGACGGCCGGGTCAGCACTGATGTTTTACTAGAAAAAAAATGCAATGGAAAGAAAGAAAGACAGAAATAAAGAAAGAAAGGAAGGAAGGAAGGAAGGATGGAAGGAAGGAAGGAAGGAAGGAAGGAAGGAAGGAAGGAAGGAAGGAAGGAAGGATGGAAGGAGACGGTTCTGAAGACAGAGGCATGTTTTTGCTGACTCTGCTTGAATCTCCGGTGCTGCATGTGGAGAAGAACTAAAAACACAAGAGAGTCATAGAAGAACCGCCTCAGGCGTCCGGAGGAGAGAGCTGGAACCATGTTGACCCCGCCTCCCCGCAAACGAACCAATGGGATAAAGCGTCCGTGCCGGATGGCGTGGATCGGATCCCTCGGGCTGACAGGAAGTGATCGACCGCCTGTTTATTTTGCTTGTAGAGATGCTTGTTTTGAGGAATTGCGGGATGAGTTGGTCTTGAATGCGTCTGGCGTTCGGGTGCAGACGGAAGAAGTGGAAGTTCTTCTGTTTTTTTTCCCTTCTCTTTGTTTTTTTTCTTTCTTTTTGTCATACTTGTCCCTCCATCTCCGTCCCACTAAGAGGAAGACGAGTGAATGCTAACTCGTCTTAGCATGTAGATGTAAAGCCGCTCCAGTGTAAATCCACAAAAATATTTATTTTCTTTTATTCTAACCGCTCCTCAGATATTTTGGGAGGTGTCGATTTCCCTCTCCTCCAACGGGAGCAGAACCAGAACTTTCTGGAGGGATCTCATCCGGTCGCCTCAGGATCCCGCATGATGAGCTGGAAACTGTTGCTGGGGAAAGGGACGTCTAAAATAGCGTTATTATCCTGCTGCCACTAAAACCCAAACCCGGATAGGAGGAAGAAAATAGATGGATATTTTCCTCCCCTGAAGGCCAGAGGTCCCTGAACGCCTCTTTACATCTTAAATATCTGATTTTGAGCAAACGGTTGCTCAAAAGTGATGAGATGTTGGGTCGGGTTGGGAAAGCTCTGAGGTGATGTGAGACAGAAGCTACGCCCACTAACTGTCAGACAGCATTGTTTTCAATCAAAGGCGTCAACAGGCCCCGCCCCCTCCCCCCGCCGTCTCCATGAGGTCCCAGGAAGAACAAAATAAATGAGTGACACATTTGGACACAATGACAACCGACAGACGGAAACAAACCGGTAGAACTTAAGTCCTCCGTGCCTCTGGCGGCGCTGGAGCCGGACCACCTGAGCGGCCCGCTGTACGTGTGCACGTTTCTACAGGTGTGAGTGACATTCAGTGACACAGACTGTGGCGTGTTCGTGTCCCACAGTTACCAAAAGAACAGCCATGTAACATAAACGCCGCCGCGGCCGCCGGCCCGCTGTGATCCGCGTCCTCTGTGGCTCTAGAGACGCTTAGATAGATTCATTTGTATTTTATTGATTTATTTATTTATTTATATATTTCTATAGAATATGTAGATTCATATAAAAAAATTCATCTTCATTACAAGAAGTGGGATTCTCTTTTTATACTCGTTATTGCAATGCTCTGTTATCTAAGATGATTTAAAAAAGACAGGTGACTTCTGCTTTACTGTTATTTACAAGAGGGTTTTTTTTCTTTTCTTTTTTAAAAAGCAAGCTTTTTGACTCCGCCCACTGGAGAGGACTGAGGATCTCAAATGGAGACCAAACTGACCACGAGGGTCAATCCTTTGAGACAAAAGTGTCCCTATAGGTGCAGAGAGGATTATTATGGCCCCTTGAAACAAGAGGCTTCAGACTCTCTTCGGCCCGCCGTCGCCGCCGCCGCCGCCGCCACCGCCGCCGCCGCCACCGCCACTGCCTCATCAGTTCCCCTAAATTGTTTCGAAGACCACATGTCCTCACTTCCTTTTTGAAAACTTCCAGAAGGTCCCAGTGCTGGTTTTGTTTGGTGGCCATAAGAGATCTGTTTGGATTTTTTCTCTCCGTCACTGAATATTCAGTTTAAGCCCCGCCTCCACCGCTCGGTTTGATCAGGCCCCGCCCACACGCACATGGCTACTTAAAAAAAATGTGCCTTTTTCTCTGCGTTTGGCCATTTTTGTCCACATGCTAACGCTAAAAACGCTAACCATGAATGGATACATTGAGAAACTCTGGAGACTTTATTTTTTAACCTTCGCCAACGGCGTCACGTTTTTAACTCCGTGATTTTGTTTTGTCAACAAGATTCCGGAAAAACTGTTTTTTACGGATTGGCATGAAACTTCACCGGGAGGACGGCTTGGATATTTCCGACAGACGAATCCATTTTGTTGAAGTGACTTTATGCTAACTATTTGTTAGCATGTACGAAGAAAGACTAATGGACTGATTCGTATGAACGGTTGCAGCAGTGCCACCTTGTGGCCAAACCAAAACTCTTTACGATTAAACATACGAACATCCTGCACAAAACAGAAACAGCAAAACAATTACATCTTTGTTATTTCTCGCCTGATGAAGAAACAGAAATTCTGTTTATGGAGTTTACGATAAATTTAGACAATAACTCATAAATTAAAGGAGCAATCTGCATAAAATTGACTCCGTTGGCGGAGGTTTGAGTTCTCTGAGGGCTTTTTGCTTTTTTGAAATTACTCTTCGCCATCAGTCCATACAAACACATTCCTTCATCATCCTCGTTGGTGTTCTGACAAGTTCTGGCGTCTGATTGGTCGCCATAGATTCATGGTTGTAGCTACATCGCCCCCTGCTGGCTCGGCAGACTCACGACACCGTCGTCAGACCAGAGGAGGAAAAAAAAGAAAATCACAGTTTATTGAAAACCGCCACGTACGTGTGGACTCCGCCTTCGAAACCACCATCATTCGCCGTTTATCATTTCTACCGCCGTGATGATGCAGTTGATGAAAGAATTTGTTAATTACTACTTTTTACAAACCCCCGTGGATTCCGCCGCCCAGATCAGACACACACACACACACACACACACGCGCGTTTAGAGGTTACCACGTCTGCGGGCGAGAAATCATTCTTCATCTGCAGTAAGAAAGAATCTTCATCCATGGCGGGGAAGCAGGGATCAGAGTCCGACGCTCAGGATTACAGTTTTCTGGTCTACTAAGGGTGAAAGTACCTGGCAATCAGTCTTTGCAGGCGAGTTAGGATGGCGATGACGTTGATGATGATGTTGATGATGATGAAAAAACGTTTGTAGTCTTAGTAAGGCGTGGTCGAGGGGCGTGGCTCTATAGCCAACGCCGCCCAGTGATGGCAGAGCAGGAACAAGACTGTTTCTTTCTTTCTCTCGTTTTTTCTTTTTTTTTTTTTACCAACAGCTGAGATCGGCGTCTTCATCACAATCAGCAGAAGGATCTGTCCGGTGCTCGTCTTCGTCCGTGCTGGCTTTCCCGTCGTGTCGGTTCATCGGGAAGCTCCTCCTCCCAGGAAACGGTAAGATGGAAGTCCCAGCTCCCTCCTGTCGGTTTGATTCCATCCACAGCTTCACGCTTCTCTTGTGATGGCGGCAGGAAGGCGAGATGACGCGTGCGTGGCGAGTATTTGAGAATCTGGACTTGTGTGTTTGTGTGTGACCTTGTTGGAGTCTGTGAGTTTGTCTGTGTGTCGTTAAGGCACGGCTGGTGTTTTTGGTTTTCAGGGCAGTCCGGAGGAGACCACTGCAAGGCCGGGGTGTCGGAGGGAGGCGTGGCCAGCATGCACGGCTTTGGGGCAGTCTGGCGTCAAGACGCGGCCATTCTCCCCCACACTTCCTGTGATGGAGAGACGGGCCTTGTTCCGCATGGCTTCAGAGAAAGACAGCTACGGAGAGAGAGGAGGTTTAGTTTGACAAGATGTCACCTCGCCAACGCCGAAGGTTCACTACAAACAACAACAACAACGACTCACACAGAGACACACACAGACACACACACACACACACATGCAGGAAGCTCGGACATGCTTGCATCTGTTCAAACAGGAAGTGACCTTGACCTTTGACCTCTATTCTACGTATTATAGACGCCCTCAACATTATTATTGTTTCAGTGGCTAGTGGTCATAATGTTATGGCTCCAACAGTATTTATGCAGGTGCTTCAGAATGTTTGTTGGGCCCAAAAAGATGTTTGGAGTTCTGGGAGGGTGTCACTTCTGTAGACGTGACACCTTCAGGTAATTAATGAATGACAGTCATGATTAGAAACTAATTATGAAAAATGTCGGACATCCTGAAACCAACATGTTTTCTCTTCAGTCACTTCCTGTTCGTCCAGGTTTGACATCTTCCAGGAAACAGGATGTGATGTGAATGCAGCCACAGACTCACTTAGACGTAGACGCGCAAAAACAGAAACAAGCAAAAGAGACAAAGAGTAAAAACAGAGGCAGGCGGCGGCGAGCAGACGGGAGGGGCGGAGCTTAGACATCTGCATTTGAGAGAGGGACCATGCAGTCCAGGTTTCTGAGGTCGGGATTTCAACGGTTGGATTTGGGAGGTGAAGATTTTTGAAAAGACAAAAGGAAAATAGGTGAAGGAGTGATTTGAATCTGAGGTATTTATAGATTTATAGAGAGGGATTGACTGACTATACCGCTCAGAGTGAGGGGGGGGGGCACTTCACACAAATGGGCTACTCATCATCATCATCATCATCATTATTAATGCTGCTAAAGTGAAGCAGCCTCACGTTTTCTTTCTCGGCGTCTTAAATCACTGAACTGCTGTTACATCTTTTTGTGCCGAGGTCAGCAGAAAAGCCGCTTCCTCATATGAAGTCTTTTCTTCATCATCCTTCCTCTGCAGTTCGACGGAGTACGTGGTTGTTTTTAGGTGATCAGCTGTGTTTGATCTCTGCGGCAGCAGGGCGGCACAACTCCACTTCATAAGTCAGGCTTTTACCTGGGAAGAATCATTTTTGTGTGATTCTTCCTGTCGTGTCTGAGAATCTGACGTTACCAGATATTAGACGCAGCCCGGAATGGAAAGTGTATGAACAAACATCCCCATAACAGCTTTTATTTTTTTTAAAGAGTTAAAAAGAGGAAGTTTTATTCAGTTTGATGGCCGTAGGAGGACAAATAATAGTCGGTGAAAAAGTAAGAGCAATTAAAAATGGCTGCTGGCTACAAAAAAAAAAAAAAAAAATCCTCCTGCTGTTCCATTGTTTTTTTAAAAAGCTCAAAACTGGACTAATTATGCAAATGACCTGAATGAACACGATTAAATCAGACTTTCGGGCTAATGTTGTAGATTTCTCTCAGGCTCTCAGAAGAGCTGCTGTCGTTCATGTACAGAGCTGTGAAAAAGTATTGAAACCGCAGAATCCATCAGTCTGGGTTGGGTTCCAAAGCTTTTACTAAGGTTCTGGTACTCCACAGATCCACAGTGAGACACATCATCTACACAAGGAGAAGACCTGGACCGAGACTGAACCTTCACAGATGTGACGGACCCGCTTCAGCATCATCTCTGAGGAGAATGTCAGGTCATCGGTTAAAGTCTGGACCAGAACCCCACTGGGATGCTGTGGTGGGCCCTGAGAAGACCAGCTCGCGGACCCTCCAGTGTTTCCGCACTAAAGAAGTTCTGGAGAGAGGAGTGGGCCACAAACTCCTCCGCAGTGATGCCAGAGCCTGTTCTCCATTTATCAAGGGGGTTTGGATCCAGATGTTTCTGCTAAAGGTTCCGATCATCTGGATATCAAGTTCAGGGGCGTCAATACTTTTTCCCTGGCCGGTGATTTAAGCATTGAATCACCTTTATAACATCTTTTAAATATATATATAATTAAAAAGTAGCATTTTTGTATTTCTATCAGCATAAAAACAAAAATTTCAGAAATCACGGCGGGTCCAGTACTTCTGCACGGCGCCGGAGAGAACTTCATGGCTGGTGGGTCTCCGTGACTTTGCAGAGGTTCTGGAGGACGCTCACTCTTAAAACGAGGTCCAATGATGTGAAAACAACTTTAAAGTGTATTTTTCCCGGAGATATCCATCAAAGCCCGGCTGAAAAAGTTTGGAGTCGGATCCGAGGCGCTCGTAATCGCTGTCCGAGACTTCTGCTGATTAATTAGTCGCTTGAAGCGCTCCCGGATTTTAATGAGGAACGTCACAGTTTGGGCTCCGAGGAACATAAACCCAGAGTTCTGCCAGAACTTTGAAGAGAAGCCTGAAGTAAAGATAAAGATTCAGAAACCGGCGTCAGACGTTTAGAAACTTTCAGGGTTATTTGAAAAGATCAGCAGAAGTAAAAAAGATTCTGATCCAAACTGTTGGTCTCCTAAATGTATTAATTAATCCAAATTAATCGGAATTTATTTTTGCATTGATTTGATTAAATGTTATTCTTTTAAAAAAAACACACATTAGAAGTAATTTAAAGGAAATAGATATTAAATAGACCAAATAAAACACCTTTTATTTATTTTTATTTTTTTAATTGTTTCCCTCTTTTATATCTGAAAACTTCAAACTCATAATTTAAAACACGACTGACTGATTTTCCATTTCCTTCATTTTATGTTTTTTTTTTCACACTGGATATTTTCAGGTTTTCTTCTTGTGGATGAATTATTTTAATTCTTTTACAAACATTTATCAGACTAGTTTGTCTTTTGTCACGCAGGAATAATATATATATTATATATATATATATATATATATATATATATATATATATATATATATATATATATATATATATATATATATATATATTATATTATATTCTATATTATGTTTAATAAAAGTGAGTGGATTTGTGCGTCTCTGCTTCATCGTTCATTCTTCAGCTGTCACTCCAATGCAGGTGCCTTTTCAAGTCAGTAGCCCAGAGCATCAGCATCAAAGCCATCATCTTCATCATCCTCATCCTCACCATCATCCTCACCATCACATCCTCATCATAATTATCATCATCATTCATATCCCCAACCTCATCATCTTCACCATCCTCTTCAACGTCATCTTCACCATCCTCGCCATCCTCATCCTCATCATTAACATCATCATTATCATCCTCATCTTCATCAGCACCGTTCTTCTCATCCTCATCATCCTTCTCATCCTCACCATCATCCTCCTCCTCCTCCTCCTCCTCCTCCTCCTCCTCCTCCTCCTCCTCCTCATCATCATCATCATCATCATCATCATCATCATCATCATCATCATCATCATCAGCATCCTCATTATCATCATTGTCCTCCTCATCCTCTCCATCATCATCCTCCTCATCCTCCTCATCCTCCTCCTCATCCTCCTCATCCTCATCCTCCTCATCCTCCTCACCATCATCATCACTGTCTGCAGCCAAAGATGATGGAACCAGAACTGGACTCAAATGTTACCGGAGGTTAAAAAGTAAGAATCAGAAAAAGTCAAACTCCAGAATCTTTTAAAATATTGGTTTGATTAAATGAAAAAAAAACCTTTTAGAAACGCAGAAGGTTTAATTGGTTCCATGATGTTTGACCACATCCTCATCATCACATGAAGAACAGCCCACTAGCGGGGGGGCTTTTGCATCAGCCTCTACATCCACCATCTACAGCACCACCACCACGATCAAGACCACCAGAACCCCACCCACACGGGAGCCGCTAAGTCCTACCCCTATATCTTGACCCCCTCGGAGCCGTACACGTTGTACCCCTCCCTATAAGTGGCTAGATTCTGGGTGCTGGGGGAGGGGCTGGGGCAGTGAGGGGGGCTAAGGTCCACCTTCATGCGTTTGGCTTCGGCCCGTGACTTGTAGCAGAACTCGACCAGGGCCACCAGCATGGCGAGACCCAGGCCGCCCACCAGGATGTAGAACACCCCCGCCACGTTGGACAGGCTGAGAGCCTGGGAGGACTTGTCCTGAGAGCGGGGGTGGGGGTGGGGTGGGGGTGGGGTTAAGGGATGAAGATGAGGAAGAAGGGAGGTCAGGTGTGAAGAGGAAGTTCAGAGAGGGAAGAGTTTGAGAGCAGAGAGACGATGAGGATGATTAACGAGGAGGAAGAGTCCGAGGCCAAAGATGAGACGAGAGGTGGAGGAAGAGGAGAATGAACGGAATAAGGAGGAAGAGTTCGGGACGAGAAGAGGGGAATAAGCAGAAAGAGAAAATAGAATAAATGAGACGAGACACAGAAATGTTGAAAGTCATAGAAAAAACATTTATTTACTAGTAAACAATCTAAAGTTAATATTATAATACAATTCAATCAAGAAATCTTCCCATTATTTATCAAAGAATATAAATAAATGTTTACTTGTAGCTTTAAACGATAAAAGTAAAGGCTCCCGTTCTCTAAACATAATAATAACAACAACAACAACAACAATAACAATAACAATAACAATAACAATAATAATAATAATAATAATAATAAAATAAAGGCGGCTCCCATGTTTCAAATGATTATTAATTATATTAAAATGTAAGTAATAATTCAGGTGAAATAATTCACAGAACTGATGGTAACACATTATCTCACACAATCATTTTATACCAAATTCACCCAAAAGAATCTGATTTTGTAAAAAAAACAAACATAGATTTAAAGGAACGAGTTTAAAGTTATAAAGAGAAGAAGAGAAAATAATCATTAATGTAATAATTTAGTAATTAATTTTCTCCTTTTTCTGAGACTCATAATTCAAATTTTGAATGTTCCTTCAATGTCTAATAATTATAATTATAATAATAATAATAATAATTATTAAAATTATTATAATAACAAGTTATAATAATAATAATGATAGTAATAATAATAATAATAGTTATAATGAATAATAATAAAACATAATAATAATTAAAGAAAAATCATTGTGAATAATAATCATAATAAAAATGATGAATATTAATAATGCAAAACTAATAACAATGAATAATAGTAATATTAATAATAATAAATAATCCTAACATTACATTTTATTCATGACCGCCGTAAAACTTTCCAAATACAAAACTAATGAAAACCACAAATATGAATGAATTTATATTATTATTTATTTAGTGCTACTTTTTTTGACTTAATAATTTAATTGTAAATCCCAGTTCTTCAGAAATACAACCATGAAATTAGTCAAAAGGTGTCATATAAAATAATGTGTTACCATGATGTAAATCAATCAATCAATCAATCAATCAATCAATGGAGTCAGTCTGAATAAATGTGAGCATGAAGTTCAAAGCTAGCAGCTGCTAACAGGTATCTGAGGCTGGGGGTCAAAGGTCATCTGCTGGATGAGTTGTTGACCAGTGTATGAGATTAACAGAAAGAAACATGATGCGCTAAATTGTCTTTACACTTCTGACTCAGCTGCGATGGAAATGGTTTTGCCACAGATTTCTACAGACACTGAATAAGAATTTGACGTCTTTCAGGTAAAATGTGGTCCACCATCAAACAAGAAGAAGAACAAAGACAAAACAAGACTAAATAGAGAGTAGAGGCTAGTGTGGACGCCGTTCTGGTTCAGAAAGCACATTTGAGGCTGACTGATGGAGCCGATCAAACAGTAGTTGCAGTAATCTGGGTTCTATTCAGGATGAGAGGTTCTGGCTGGCGTTGTTTGTGGGACTGACCTTACTTCCAGAGTCCTTGGGTCCACACTCGCCCTTGTCATACCACCATTTGTTTTTCAGTTTGTCTAAGACGCCTGCTTCGCTCAGTTTCAAAACTGCAAGGTTTACCGGGGTTCTTTGCGTGTAAAAATAACATAAATAACATCATAGGTCATGTTATTTTATGTTATTGGGGTAATATTTCACATTTGCAGAAAGCACAGCTCAGACACAAACAGAGACGCGCCCAGCTGACGCGGCGTGACCGAGCGCGGGTCCCACTGAGTACATGTGTGTACGCTCGATGAGGAGGGGCCGGGGGGAGGGGCTGGGGTCCAGGAGCTACGGCGAGCTACAGACATATGAGTGGGACCCACCTTTGTCACTACAGGTAACGCACCCATGCTGCCCCCCATCCCCCCACGGCAGGTCCTGATCAAAGTCTGAGGATGAAGTGCTGAGAAGTTTGGAGGAGGGGCGACCGGGCGACCGCTCGGCGCCGGACCGGGAGAGGAGGCTGCCGCCATTTTTATGCTTTTATACTGAGGCGGAACCTCCTGTCATAGATTTTATAATTCAAATAATATACTTTCTTAAGCAAGAGGCCAACGTCCATAAGTCATTATAAGAACGCCGAGGGGGAAATAAAATAAACTTAACGGAGAGATAAAATATATCTATAATAAAATATATCTATAATAAAATATATCTATAATAAAATATATCTATGATAAAACATATCTATAATAAAATATATCTATAATAAAATATATCTATAATAAATATATCTATAATAAAATATATCTATGATAAATATATCTATAATAAAATATATCTATAATAAAATATATCTATGATAAATATATCTATAATGAAATATATCTATAATAAAATATATCTATGATAAAATATATCTATAATAAAATATATCTATAATAAAATATATCTATGATAAAACATATCTATAATAAAATATATCTATAATAAAATATCTCTATAATAAAATATATCTATAATAAAATATATCTATGATAAAACATATCTATAATAAAATATATCTATAATAAAATATATCTATAATAAATATATCTATAATAAAATATATCTATGATAAATATATCTATAATAAAATATATCTATAATAAAATATATCTATAATAAAATATATCTATAATAAATATATCTATAATAAAATATATCTATAATAAAATATATCTATGATAAATATATCTATAATAAAATATATCTATGATAAATATATCTATGATAAAATATATCTATAATAAAATATATCTATGATAAAATATATCTATAATAAAATATATCTATAATAAAATATATCTATGATAAAACATATCTATAATAAAATATATCTATAATAAAATATATCTATAATAAATATATCTATAGTAAAATATATTTATAATAAAATATATCTATAATAAAATATATCTATAAACTAAATGCCTTTTAAATTTTTTTTTTTTAAAATTCAACCTTGTTGTTTAGGTTTTACAAAGCTAGTCTTAGTATATCCCCCAGAAAGCCCCCGGTCCCCTGCGTTGTACCAGCTCCAGATTATGGAGCTACCTGCTTTTTTTTTTTTTTCATTAATAAAGATCTTTGGCTTTTAATCAGGGTTGGATTGTTTCATTTCTACCTCATTACCTATTGTTGGGGTTTTGTTTTTACTTAATCAATCCAGTTCTTCCTCGCACTAATGTCTACGGAGTATAATATGTAGCGTCCATGTAAGAGCTTTAGAGTTATTGCGTGAACGACGATGGCGATTCCATCAAATCCCCGTCTTCTCGGGGATCTAACTCGTTTTAATTAAGACTAATGTTGTGTAAGGAACCTTTGATGACATTTAAAGCGTTTGTTTTGATGTGTTTAGGAAAATGAAACTTCTCCACACGCCGTTTTAACGACCTCGCAGTCACTTCTGTGGTCAGTGGGTCACGGCTGACTACTGTGAGAACCTTGTGATTTTTGGAAGCCTCTGAAGATCCTCTGAAGATCCTCTGAAGATCCTCTGAAGATCCTCTGAAGATCCTCTGAAGACCTTTGATACTTTTGAAGGTCTGCTCTCCAGCCCTGGTGGACATGTTGTCTGACGTCAGACACATGATCTCCGTTCTCTAGGGGGGAGGAGTGACGCCTTCCTTATGCAGCTCACTCTTTGACCTTGAGCTCAGAGGGGTGTCCTTCAGGCAGATTCTGATCATGAGGGACCTGCTTTGGTCTAAGTTCTTTTCTCCATGGAATATAAAGGGGGAAAAAATTGAATATGGACCTTCAAGCGTCCGACGTTTGAACCTTACCGCAGAGTTTAAGCTGAATATGTTGAAATCAGACAAACGGACGAGCGAGGAAGGAAACGGGAAACTTCATCCCGTTATTGTGTCGGATCTTATCAATTATTTATCCGGCCCTCAAGTCAATCTGAGCCTGAAACGTCTCTGAGCTCCGGTTTCATCCGGGTCCAGTGAGCTCCTCAGAACCGTTTCATCAGAACCAGCCGGAGCGATGAGGTTTGGTTGGGTGTCTCCTCAGAACATTTAATGCAACACTTTGTTGTTTACGCTCTAAATAAACATTTAGAGCGGTGATAAACATTCTCCACCGATCTTTTGGATTTATCAGAACTTCTGGTCGCTGTGAGTTTGGAGAAGATATATTTTTCTCTGGACTCTGTTTTTAACATTTCCTGCAATTTACTTTTTAATCAAAGCTACGGTTTTGCGCCTTATTCTAATTTAATGTTTAAGTGAGATTTACATAGTTATTAAAAATATGAAGAAAGGTTTTTAAGATGACGAAACGCGAAGAAATGATTTGTATCAAGCAGGTTTTGCTTTTTTCAGCTCTTCTAGTGGCTTCAAAGACGCTAGGATGGACAGAATACACTCTTAAATATGACTAGCTGCTTTAGCGATACTAAACTCAGACATTTTAATTCACTATTAATGACAGATGTTATTAATTGAACTTACTCAGCTGATTTATCATATCATTATCGTTATTTATAACATCCATGTAGTTAATGGGGTTAATTTGTCCTCTGTAGTATTTTTTAGAGTGTAAACCACAGACAGGAGTGAAAAGCTTGGCTTCTGGTTTCCTGCATGTTATGTGATCCAGCCTGAGCAGGTTTTTATTCATAATTACTCATAATAATGAATAAATAATCATAATAATGGCGGCGTTCCAACTCTGAACATATTTGTTGTTACAAACCAGCGGAAACAGGAGCCAGAGCCGCCACTAGGGGGCCAATACCCCCGTCTTGACAGTAATCGCTCTTCCTCTGTTTCTACCTACTCATCAGGGACTCCTCCTCACTCTTCTTCAGATCCCTCTCATTGAGGCATAGCCAACTCATCATCCTCATCCTCATCATCATCAGGTCTGTCCGTTTGATCTCGTCAGGAAGTCTCGCAACATCAATTCATTTAATTCATCATTTTCTGATGATTCTAAAACAGATTTGAGTCTCTATTAAATGTAGGATCAGTTCTTTGAGGGTCAGGATCAGATCTGTCAGGGATCTAAAGGAATCCTCTCCGCCTGTGCCCTCAGGAGCTCAGGCGTTGCACCTCGGTCTCTGGGTCTGGACCTTTTGGACTTAAAGGGGCCCTCAGGAGATTTTAGGGGCGTCACTTTGTGGTTTGCTTCTCTGCTGAGAGGGGGGGGGCCGATGCGTGCGTTACACTCTAAGGACGGGGGCCTAGCCGGTGACCGGCCTCCGTCCCTGACCTCTAGTGGTGGGGTGGGCAGACAGAGAGGGCTAACCTTGGAATCCCCTCCCCCGCTGCCACATTCTCCTTTGTCATACCACCACTTGTTTTTCAATTTGTCCAACAGGCCCTGCTCGTTGAGCTTAAGAACGGCCAGGTTGACCGCGTTTCTTTAGGTGAAGAGGAGGGACAGAATAGGAAGATTGGTCAGAGCAGAGGATGGAGGGACAGACGGACAAGATGGACCACAGCCAGGGGGGGGCGGGGGTGGGGTAGGGAGGGAGGGAGACGAGGAGGAGAGGGGGGCAGAGGGAGGCAAAATCAGAGGGGTTGAGGGGTCAAGGTGTGTTAGTGGTGGAGGAGACACCCCAGACAACACTTTCTCTCACTCCTCTTCTTCAGTTACTTCTGAAAAGTTAAGGCTCACTGACACTGATCGGCCATAACATTAAAACCACCTGCTTTATATGGGCTCCCTCTTGCCGAAACAGCTCTGCCATCCACGGTGTTCTGATTCCTATGGATCAGAACCGATGAAGTTACCGAAGCTCTACTGGGAGTATTAAACACTCCGGATGAAGACAAACACGACCTGCAGTTCGGGGTCGTCTAGCCATCATAACTCAGCCCTACAGCTCAGATACTTATGACGGCGCCTTTTTTCCTACTTCCATCATGAACGTCAGGAAAAAGACTTGACCCGCCTACTGATATAGGTCCGGTCCAATGACAGGTACCATTGCAATGAGGCCATCAATATTACAAAGCAAATCAAGCACTCTCCAAACCCTTCAAATTCTGACTTTATGCTCAGAATTCGGACTTTTTCTCAGAACTGTGAATTTGAACCCAGAATTCCCCCCAAAAAATCATGTGACCCAATTCTGAGAATAAAGTCAGAATTCTGATGAAGTCGGATTTCCTACTCATTTCCATTTCCATGTGACCATATATGGTCCTAATGCCCTACCATAATAAAACCAATAACCTTTGCAGTTCATTCGTCCTTCCTCTCCTGTTTGGAACATCTGGGTTTGTTACAAGAACCTAAAGAACCTTTCCTGCCATTCCGTCCTCCTGCCTTCACCCTCTGCTGACCACCTTCAGCCGCTGCCCACCTGTCACCTGCCTGCCTGGGGGTCCGACCTGGCGGGAGTCTGATTGGACCTGTTCTCAATGTGGAAGCAGGCAGGAAGTGAGGAGGATGGGCTTAACTTCAAATAAAGAGAGCGAATGTTCTCTGGGGTGATCCGATCTGAACGCCATGATTCATCCCATCATTGAAGGAGGTATGGAGGGAAACAGTTCAAACATGGGAGAATCTTTAGTCAGTCATGGAATAACAGTCAGAGGAATAACGGCATGGAAAACATCTAGACATCAGAGAGAAACAGTGCTAGCATTCATTTTCATCGTCATCATCACTTCTTATCATCATCATCACTTCAATGCAGAGCTCTGGTTCATGCACCGCGAGGAGAGGCAGCCTCACTTCCTGCTGTGCCCGCCACCCGCCACATGTGGGCACCCGATCGGAGGTTTCGGCTGATCGGGAGAAGCCGAAGTCAACCGTGGATTGTCCCAGGATTGTGTTCTGGGGGAGGAGGGGGGGCTCAACAAGGACGCTATCCCCCCGCTGTCTGTCACTTTTCCCTCATAAACAGGAAGACCTTTGTGGCGTAAACGGCAGTGACTGGGGATTGTGGGAGTTTTTGGGCTTGTTTTTTGCAGCGCACACAGAGGGAAGTTATAGGACAGGATGTGAAGCTGGTGTTTGTGTTTTTCCTGACGTGAGGCAAATCTGAAATGCTGACAGAGCCGAAGATGGAGGGAGAGACGAGAGAGTTCGTGGTGGGCTTTTCTGTATTCAGTCGATTATTCTCCCCCAGCAGACACGTTTTCTAGAACGCCGCCGCCGCAAAATCACTTCTATGCGTTGTTAGCATAGCTGAGAGGAACTGCTGGCTCAGGCTAACAAGACGACCAGCGGTGGATACTAACAAAGTACATTTACTCCAGTACTGCACTCTAGTACATGTTAGAGGTACTTTCATACCCCTTATATGTACTTTATACTGCACGACATCGCAGAGAGGAAATATTAGCCTTTCTAGTTGGTTACATTTGTTGACAGCTTTTCCTTTTATGATTAAACGCACTTTATAAATCACAAATCGATGGAAGTGAAAATTCTTCTACTTCTTAATAACAATAAACTATTTATACAACCTTCTGGATTATCTAGAAAACGTAAAAAAAAACTTATAAAGAGTTTTAGATATCGGGACAACAGCGCTATAATGAAGCTACATTAGTCGTAAAGATTAAACTACTCAGCGGCATAAAGTAGTTAGATTACTTTGTTTATCAGCTGATCTGATTTACACGTTAATCCAAAAACATCAAATGTAGTTATCAAACATTTGGGATTAAGTATTAACAAAGAGAAGAAACATTTTACCGCATAATTCGAACTTTTACTTCGACTTTGAAATGACCTTTTTGTGATAATAGTCAAATACTTTTACTTTGATAAGGTTTTTTTAAGCAGGTTCTTTACTAGTAGTGGAGTATTTATACACAGTGGTAGAAGTACTTTTACTGAAGTAAATGACATGAATCTCTCGTCACAAAAGCCAGAGTCAACGTATTATTTTACCAAACTATCGACCACCGCCACCTCATTCACTCCCTCCAGATTTTGCTCTTTTTATAAATATATATATAAAAAGCCCAATTAAAATGATTTTTCATGCATTTCGAGTGAAATTGATGAAATATTGTTTTGTCTTCCAATTGTTTGGTTTGGGATGTTTGATTTTTGTTGTCCCCCCGTTGGCCACGCCCCTCTACTTTCTTATTCTCACTTTTCTGTCTCCTGTTCACTATAAATTCCCCCTCGTGGTCGTGGAAGCAGTGGCAGCAGCGGCGTGAGGTTCTGCCCATCCTCACGGTCATATCATCATCATCATCATCATCATCATCATCAGTACAATCAGCATCATGGCTACCACTTCTGAGGATGAGGGGGGGGGGGTAAAGAGACGGGACAACAGACACAGTGGACAGAGTTACCTGCTTGGTGGTCCTGTGGAGAAACAGAGTCACTCAAAGAGGACAGAAGACGGGGGGTTGGACATAAAGGGGAGGAGACACAGGACGAAGAGCTGGAGCTGAAGAGTCTTACATTGATAGAGTGATGAGAGGAGGAATGAGGAGTGGAGAGACAGAGATGGAGTGAGGCGAGTCAGAGAGGTGAGATGAAACACTTCATATTCAACGTATCGATTATGTCACTGCTGCCGGGCGAAAACTCAAAAGCGCTCCTCTGCGTTTGGAGTTTATGATCTTAAATATGCGTGCAGGTCGCCGGGGGGAGGGTCAAATATAGAATATTAATAATGTCGAAGAGTTTTAAAGTAATTGGTGGAAACAAATCTCAGTATTGTTTATGACATCATTTTCAAATCTTCTTTGGAAAAAAAAATATCCGAAATTCCGATTTAGCTGCATCAGCGACACCTACAGGACAGCAGGGTGAAAGGCAGTCTGTGTGAAGTGGAGAGCAGAGGAGGACAGACTTCACTCTCCTCTGGTCAAAATACAGGAAATGACGCTCCAGGGGAGGAACTCCTCCCGAACCAATCAACCACCAGAATACAAGACTGACGCGACGCCGGTCCAGTGATAATTTCCACATTTCCTTTTCATTCTCTACCACTGTGAGGCGCTAGAGGGTGACGCACTGGTGGTAGACCAGAGGCTGATTCATTGATTTATTCAAACTACTTCCAAATTTGACTAAATACTTCAAAGTCTAAAGTCTGAATAAATGTAATTTGTTCAGCTGTAGCGGTTAGCCTTGTTAGCTTAGCGGCTAGCAATAAGTTTTCAAAACGTTAGCAGCGAGGATGGATGTGAAGTCGGACGAGACTTATAATAAACGCTCTGTTACGACTAGGAGAGGAATTTTCACGGTTCTGTGTTTTATTTTTGTTTGTTTTTTGTGTGTATTTGTGTGTATTTGTGTGTATTTTTTCAACTACATGTGAATACTTGTAGATGATTATGAATAAATGCCTCATATAGTTACAGAAAACTTTCATTTCAGACTCATAAAAGTCGCCTTCACCCTTAACCCGACCAGCCGCCACTGACCCGCGGGTTCCACTGATGCCGTAAACTTTACGCTTAATTTGGCGCCACCGAATATAACGCAACCGAGTATTTGGATCCGCGTGACGTTTCACCCGCCAGCAGCGACGGACAGCAGAGGGTGTAAAAGGCACAGCAGGGTAGGTGGAATATAGCAGCAATAGTGCAGTTCCAGCTCTGCTACTGCCTCCTATTGTTACGCTACTCCACCCACCTTAACTGTGAGCCTTTAGGGGTCGCGATCCCGTATCCTTTGGAGTCCAGGTTCCCCCCGACTTTCATGGTGTCACACGGCTTGCGCTGCTCCGTGTACTCGTTCATGGTGGACTCCAGGAGGAAGGCGTACTTCCCCTTGGACTTGCGGACCCTGGCCACTCCCTCCGCCGTGGTTTTGGTGAAGACGGTGGGCTCGGCGGACTTCATGTAGGACCACATCTTCTCATACACGGCTATTTTGGACCTCTGGGGTGAAAGAGAGAGAGAGCGGCGGGTTAATCAGGAACGAGCGGGCTGAGGATCAGATTTCCTCGCAGTTGATGGAGGTCAGAGTTCAGGTTCTGTTCGCTCTTCAGTGGCTGATTTTAAGACCCAGTTCTATCCCGGGGCTTTGAGGGTGACCGAGCTTTTGCCTTCAGGACCCCTCGTCTTCACTGATCTGTGATTGAATTATTTATTCAAACACACCAATCACGTCACTTCCTGTCTGGACTAGTGCAGCGCAGTCCTGCCTGAGGTTCCTGCAAAGTCCTACATAGACTCCAGCATGATCAGAACTCAGCTGCCGGGGTTCTGACCCGCACCCATCTTTGGCATCACATCATCCAGCGTCACTGTGTGTGTGTGTGTGTATCTCTGACAGTGTGTGTTTGTGGCTGAGTGTGTGTGTTAGTGTGTGTGTGTGTGTGTGTATCTCTGACAGTGTGTGTTTGTGTGTGTGTGTATCTCTGACTGTGTGTGTGTGTGTGTGTGTGTGTGTGTGTACTGATCGTTAGATTTCTGGATAATTAGAAACTTGGTGTCGCCATTTTAAGAAGCTGCTGCGTCCAAATACCGATGAATGTTCTCGCCATTCCTACGCCGACAGCAGATCATGAAAGAAAACAAACCCAGCTGAACCCACACTTCCGACCCACCCGGCCGGTTTTCATCCCAACAGTCCTTGAATGAAATGACCCGTCTGATGGAGCGCCGCTACGGTCCATCTTCCACTTTGATCCTCTGGCACGCATCGACTTTTAACGACCACATCTATAATGTAACGCTTCATCTCCCTGCAGCTGTCAAACATCAATCTGACCTGGAATCAGCTCCTGACCCGACTCATCAGGTTCTGCTGTTCAGAATTCACTCACCTGCTGGAGCAGGACGAGCTTCATCTGCTGAAGTATCAGATTCTGTCTGCAGCAGGTGTGTGTGTCTGTGTGTGTGTATCTCTGACTGTGTGTGTGTGTGTGAGAATGTGTGTGTGTTAGAGAAAGTATATGTGTGTGTGTGTCAGAGAAGGTGTGTGTGTTAGAGAAAGTATATGTGTGTGTGTGTCAGAGAAGGTGTGTGTGTTAGAGAAAGTATATGTGTGTGTGTGAGAATGTGTTTGTGTTAGAGAAAGTATATGTGTGTGTGTTAGAGAAAGTAGAAACACCTGAGACCCTGAACCAGAGTTCCTTTTTTTAATCTGGTGTCACATTTCAACATTGAGTTCTCATTAAAGAGATTTTGAAGATGCACCTTCATCTTGTCCTCATCTTCTTAGAAGATGGCTGCTCCCCCCAACATCTCATATTTGATCTGGTTGTAGAACAAACTTATACATAACATTATTCTCACATCCTGTCTGTCTCTCGTCCTGTCTGTCCGTCTCTCTCTCTTTCATCCTGTCTCTCTCTCACCGTCTCCCCCCCCTGCTCTCTCTCTCTCTCTCTCTCTGTCTTTCTTTTTATCTCTCTCTCTCATCCTGTCTCCTTCTCTCTCTTTTTCTCTCGTCCCGTCTCTCTCTCTCTCGTCCTGTCTGTCCGTCTCTCTCTCGTTCATCTTGTCTGTCTCTCTCTCATCCTGTCTGTCTCTCTCATCGTCTCTCCCTCTCTCTCTCTCTTTCCTCTTGTCTGTCTCTCTCTCATCCTGTCTGTCTCTCTCATCGTCTCTCCCTCTCTCTCTCTCTTTCATCTCGTCTCTCTCTCGTCCTGTCTCTCTCTCTCTCTCTCTCATCCTTTCTCTCTCTCTCTCGTCCTGTCTCTCTCTCTCATCCTTTCTCTCTCTCTCTCTCTAATCCCGTCTCTCTCTCTCTCGTCCTGTCTCTCTCTCTCATCCTTTCTCTCTCTCTCTCTCTAATCCCGTCTCTCTCTCTCTCGTCCTGTCTCTCTTTCATCCTGGGATCATTTCACTATCTGATCAGGACCCTCCATCACGCCTCCCTTTGGAGGATTTCCAGGAGATTCTAGCTGGGAGGAGACCCAGAACTCTCTGGAGGGACCACGTATCTCATCTGGACTAAGAGGGACATCTGGAAAGCCCTTCATAGCCCGCGGCAAACCCCGACCCAAACCCAGATAAGTGGAAGAAAATGAATAAATGAACCATAAGACTATTAAATACCTCATATCTTCATCCCCCAGAGCTTCTGCAGCTACTTTTAACGTCTTCGTTTGTCGTCTGATTCCGGCGACGGGACCCTGATGTAACGCCCAAACTCATCCGATAGTTCTTTATCTCTTTCAGACTAAAAACAGATGGAATCAGGGTCCAGCTCAAACCAGTACCATCTCGTTTAATCGGACCAAAGGTTTCACAACTGAAATTTAGAATCTTTCTCAAAAACGAACATTCCCCCCAATAGTAGATTTTTAATTTTTTGTTAGCAAAACCTCTAAATTTCAGGCGTGTTTAATATGATG
The DNA here is from genome assembly GCA_037951165.1 of Lophius americanus. Taxonomy (NCBI): domain Eukaryota; kingdom Metazoa; phylum Chordata; class Actinopteri; order Lophiiformes; family Lophiidae; genus Lophius; species Lophius americanus. Next base: position 238,878 of record JBBDHG010000300.1, read on the forward strand.
AAGACGCGGTTCCAGATTGAACAACACAAGACTTGGAAAAAGGTTCGAAGGTTATATTCAAACATTTTAAGATAAACTTCAGTTTGCTGGAAAAACTCCTGTCTTGCTCTGCCTTGTGTCTGTGTGTGTGTTTATGTAAGTGTGTGTCTGTGTGTGTGAGTGTGTAAGTGTGTGTGTGTGTTGGTGCGTGTCTGTCTGTGTTCAGGGATCGTGTCTTTTGTCGTATTCCACGAGGTACTTTCACCGGGAAACTACACGAATATACTTGATAAGATTTTTAGTCTTTCCATTGTGTCGCTGAAATCTAGATTTGATGGCTGTTGAGTAAGACCCTGGTCCCCAATGTCCTCCACAGGTACCTCCCAGGCTCCGCCCACTGCACCTCAGGAACTAATTGCACAATGTTGTTGTGTGTATAATAATGTAATAATTAAGGGTAAACATTATATTCGTCATGTAAAACTTCAGCGTTTTGTATTTAGCAAATTATATGAATGTATCTGTGTGTGTGTATATGTGTGTGTGTGTGTGTGTGCGTTTCTGTGGTTGTCTCTGTGTGTGCGTGAATGTGTGTGTGTTTGTGCGTGTCTGTATGTATGCGTATGTGCGTGTAAGTGTGTGTTTGTGTGTCTGTGTGTGTGTGTGTGTGTCTGTATGTATGCATATGTGTGTGTGTAAGTGTGAGTTTGTATGTGTATGTGTGTCTGTCTGTGTGTGCGTGTGTGTGTGTGTGTGTTTGTATGTGTGCGTGTGTGTGTATGCGTATGTTTGTGTGTCTGTCTGTCTTTGTGTGCGTGTGTGTGTCTGTGTGTGCGTGTGTATGCGTATGTGTGTGAGGGACAGCCTGTAATGATGATGATGATGATGACTGGCCTCGGAGGGATGGTGTGTGACAATCCGCTTTGACTCTTTCCAGATTCTGTAACAATGATTGAGGCTGTGAAGGAGGAAATGGAGTCTGCGAGTCACCTTCAGGCCTCCACGCCGTACAGAACACGTTTAATTATACACATGCACGCAAATCACCCTTGTGCACGCACACACAGAGACGTCTACATATGTGCTTGAACAGGCATACATGCGTGCTGACACACACACACATGTTCACACACACACACACACACACACACACACACACACACACACACACACACACAGATAATTAATGGTGGTGGCGAATCCCCCTCAGCCGTGAGAGGGTAAATTGCTTTTTCACCCTCCACAGATTTCAGTCCGCTCGTTATGTTGATGATGCCGGTGCCGATCACAGACGCACAAACAGCCTCCTCCCCCTCCTACACATTCTAAACCACACACAGCTTCATAAAGTCTGACGGTGACTGCTCTATATTCTCACACAATACCTCATCTCTGTGAAATCCCCGCTGAGCCGGACGATGTGACGGAGCAAAACTGCTCCTGTGCCGGAAACCACGCCGGCGTTTGGCTTATGTCGGCAAAAAAAAAGAAGTCTTCATCAGCTCTGTTAAATTTATGTCCGTGTTTTAACGCATTTATGAGGCATTATGTAACTTCAATACACATGGGTCACAACAGGTCAGCGGGTGAACCCACTGTAGGACGCTCCCCCCACCCCCAACCCCCCTCTATTAAATGTTTGACTCTGACGGATACCAGGGACACCCAGATCAGACCTCCAGTTCTATCTACCGCTACCTCTAGGAGAGAAATAAGCAGCCATATTCCACCATTAATTGGATTGAATCAGCATCTGGTGGAACTGATCTCACACCGGATCTGAACATCAAACACGCCGAAACTTGATTCAACACCACTTGGTAGCTGCACAACCGATCATCCACAAACACCAGAGAAGAAACCGTTTTTTCACCTGATTTAATAATGACTACTGGCCAAATGCCTCGTGACCTTCAAATAAAGAATTAAAAAGAAGGCGACGTCTGGTCTTTGGGTAGATACCAGGTTAACTCTGTGGCGTCGGTCACATCCCTTTCAAGTTGGGAAACACAAAATCAAAAGAACTTCACAACTCCTCTTCTTTTAATTATTTATAACCATCATTATTTGACATTTTATGGGACATTTCAGGAGGAGTGATTAAATATTGTTCACTGGAAATCATGTGGGAGAATTTTCATAAAAGGCCTTTGAAGGTTTTTTTTCCTAGATTATATGATGTTTCACACCAAAAGCTTTGATGTTAACTTTTTATGCTGGCATGAAGTTTAAGGCATAAACTGGACCTAAGCTGTCGTCCCCGACAACAAGGGTATATCTCAAAAAAGTCTCAAATTCCCTTCCGACCAACGGTTGAGAAATGATCTATCTTTTGAGATAACGCACCCCCTAGTGTCGAACATATAAACTGACCTTTCCCCAAATCATCCAAGTTCTTCCTCACTCTCAGGTCTATGTGGGTATAACATTTGAAAAAGATCCATGCGATAGCTTAGAGTTATCGCGTTAACACGAAGGATCTGCGGACGTGGTGGCGAGGACGATTCAATAATACCCCCGACTTTTTCGGGGATATAGTAACAAAAAAAAAAAATGAAAGCCAGATAATTAACTCCAGTGTTACCAATAATGTAAGACTCTCTCCATGAAACATCGGTGAAAGTCGTGTGCTAATTCCGTTCCAACGTGGTCTGCTCATAAGTAATTCATCCTTGCGTCTCTTTTTTTGAACCTGTCGTGTAGCAGCACCTCATTCTAACCCGGAAGGTCATCTCACATGGGCATGGCCCGTCAATGCTCATTCTGATAATGGGCCGGGTCGTCGTGTGAGTCATTAGAAACACATGACTCAAAGTGTGAATGAAGGGTGATATGAAGTTCCTGTGGATCGAAGAAATCCCCAGCCAGCAAGTAACAGTTGAATTGGTTGAAATTTGGTAAAATTATACCCAACTGATTTCTATTTTATTTAAAAAAAAGAGACTCTAACATTATTATATTACAGTAACACCATGAAACTAAAATATCAGTGAATTTGTCTGGATACTCTGATAACTACTGCATCTAACTTGATACTGTAGTTTCTTTGGGAATGAACCAAGACTCTCCATCTGGACCAGTTGGATAGACATGGACCCAAAATGGGAAAAAAATAGGATTTTGACCCCTGAGAGGGATTTTGGCCTGTGTGGCCATGTGACCTGTGTCCACTAGAGGGAGCTGCATGAACACACTACAAAATTTGGCTGTGATATATATCAATGTTATTATTGAAATTTCACTGAATAGAAACAATAGCAAAAACTAAGTAGAAGCCTGATCGAGGGCCTCCAGATGAGAACATATTATATTCTTTCTTGTCTCAACCTAATGAGATCTGATCATCAACCACAAACCCCCGTGTGTGTGAATTTTATTTCAACTGAGGTCCGTGTGTTTTACTTCCTCTCCAACCTGTCCCTTCTAACTCATAGATAACACCTTGTTTATCCCAGTGGACACGCCCCTTGACTTTTATTTCACAACTCTCTTATTCCACAGAGGCTTCTAGGATAAGATGTAGTTTCCCCCTGCAGAAGCAAGCGTGTCAGGGTGATCTGCTTCTGTCCTTGAGTTGAATCTATTCAGTTTTTGCAACATTTTTGGGGGGGGGGGGGGGGGTATATTGCCTTTTCACCACGCTAAGAAGAAAATCCATCCTTCCACAGCCGTACTAAACGTGTGACCAGCAGGGTGGCATCAGCCCTTCTCTGGGTTACTTGTGACTCTCTTAGGAGACTTTATGTACAGAACCTAAATAATTAAACAAATGAATTAGTGAGTCCTCACCCTGAAGAACTCCTTAGTAGAGCCTGAGTCCAACGTCCCGTAGGCTATCTCTGTCTGCTTGGCTAAGTCCTCTGCACTCTCTATGGGCGACACCATCCTCTCCACCGTGAGGAAAGCAGCCAGGTTGGCGGTGTATGAAGAAATGATGATAAGGGTGAAGAACCACCACACGCCTCCAACAATACGTCCAGACAGAGACCTGGAGAGAAGACAGACGGTGGTGAGGGAGGAGATATTTGAGAAAAGCAGGAGTTACAGCATAATTAGTTTGATATAGCCAAGTCAAAGTTTATTTATATCCTCCGTTCTACCCACTCATACCGCCTCCTCCTTCCCCGGACTAAGCTGGGCACCATGGGGGATCAAGCCTTCTGTTCTGCTTCCCTTCTGCCGTGGAATGCCCTCCCTGACCATCTGAGGGCTCCACAGAGGACTGACACATTTAAAAAAGGACTTAAAACTTTCCTTTTTAGCAAAACCTATAACTTTAATTAACATTGCTGCTTTTTGGTCATGTTTTTATATAGTTATTATTATATTTTTTATTGTTGCTTTTATCTGCTTTTACTTTGTAGCACTTTGAGATTTGATCCAAAAGGAAAAAGTGCGTTATAAATGAAAGGTATTATTATTATTATTATTATTACGAGCAGATTTAAATAGAAATGTCAAAGCTCAACTCAAATTTAAAGCTAGAGCGAGGAACTACATGAAGAAGTAGTAGAGGAAGATGAAGGATTTCAAAGACAGAGGAAGCAGAGAGAGAAATAGAATGGCGGTTAACGCTTCAGACATATGCAAATAAAACAACCTTCATTCTTTAAACAACATGTGCAGAACAGCGAAAATGATTATCCGTCAACCGCCGAACTGATTGAGCAGCAACAAAAACATAGACAACATGAAGCTGGTAGTCAGGATACTACTCCTTCTTTCATACTCTCTCTCTCTGGCTACCAATTGTGAGAAGGAGCATTAAAGTAAACAGTAACTCAAGTTGTTTGCTGGAATTAATTCCCATTGATTAAAGGCGGAGGAGATCAAACTAGAGAATGCACATTGGAGAAAGAGGAGGAAATGACTGAGGAAGGAGGCAGAATGTGTGTTTTCTTTAAGTGCATATATATATATATATATATCCTCAACAAGAATAAAAACGTTATTAAAAGCAGTCATATTTACGTCTTTTATAGTAAATATGAAAACATCCATGTTCCTCACTCAAAAAAAGATCTGTGGCTTTGAATGAAACTCCTAAAACTTTAATTGAATATTTAACTTTGACGATACCACCAAACTATTCTAGCAGCTGTAATCATGTTATCGGACATCCTCTTATAGCTTAAGCCGTCACATCACTGACCATGTGTCTACAATGATATAATATTTGTTATTTGTTTATTTGCCATATATTAGGTCTAATTCTTCCTCTCAATTTCAAACACCTAATATGAAATATTGACAGGAAATGTGATTCTGGTCCAAAATTAATTTCCTTAAGTGGCATTACCCTCACTGTAAACACAGCGTCAGGGCGAGAGAGGGGCCTCAGAGCTGATTGAGCACGTTGCTATGACCTCTGACCTCCGGTTAGGCAGAACAATGAAGATGTAATCTGACACCTCATCAAATCAATTACAAATCCCTATAAACAATCATGAGATCGTGGTGATTAAACTATCAGCTATTAATGTATAACAACTAATACTAAAACTGATGTGTAAATTAATTACTTAAACATCACATCCGCATGTATTTTGCGTACAACAAACTGTGAATATAAAACGGACACATTACTACAATTTAAATTGACCTTCCGTGTTACAAAACTCATTTCAGCAACATTATCATTCATATGGAGTCGCATTTCTGGCCTCCTGGGAAATCTATGTCCAATCCTCGTTCTCCCTCCAGCTCTGTTTTCGGTCCCTAACAGCTCCTGAGGGAAATATCTGCTCCCCAGCTGCTAAACGCTCCACCATTATTTACTGGTGGAGTTTGGTGGAGTTTGTCATCGGGCGCTGGGTAGGTGGAGAATGGTGGCCTTTTCTCTGAAAGTAGCCGCCTGCTGCCACTGGAAATGAGAATCACCATGAGAATGGAGCAATCAGTAACTTCTGAAGCTGAAGAACAGAAGGACCATAACGATCTGTGGACTTTAGGAGTGACCCTTTTCAAACCACACGCCGTCTATCAATCACCTTTCCTATGAAAATATTGATGAGAGGCATTGAAACACAATTTAGGTCAGTGCACTCTTAAAACCAATCCGACCACATGTCGTTTTATTTCATGGCACATTGCTTCCGGGTGATATTTGAGTAATTTTTAACGTGGGCTCAGTTTTAAAGTGATCGTGTTGCAGAGAGGAGCGAGGAGACGGAACGCTTAGAGGTCCAGCAACGCCTGACTTCACATACAGTGTCACCTTTTGGAGCAATTTCCCATTCTAGCTAGCACGCTCTCTCTCTCACGCACGCACACACACACACACACACACACACACGCACACACACACACACACACACACACACACACACACACACAAACACACACACACACACACACACACACACACACACACACACACACACACACACAAATATTAATCGACCAAACGGTTCCTTGACTCATTGATCTGTTTCACTGAATAAATGAGCCTCCTGCATCTTCTGATGGATTTTCAAGAGAAAGTGTTTAGGATTTGTTTTCTATTGGAAAAAGTTTTGCTCACTTTTTCACGCATCACTCTGTCCTGTTTCCTTTCTCAGAATAACAAACCATAAGGAGGAAGAAGAGTAGGGATGATGCTCATGTAAAGAATCTAATTTTCATAAGTTTTGACTAACAGGAAAGTGTGATCTGATTGATTAGCTGGTGTAACATGGAATTGCTGAAGTTTGAATAATTATTATTATAAGTCAGCTTAGGAACCATACATGCAATGGGAAGTTTATTAACTTTATTTATTAACTTTATTTCTATATGTCATTTTACATACATTTGTATAAAATCTCTCCTCAGCTACATTCTGGCTGGTTGTGGTGGTGGGTGTCGCTAGCTGCTAGCGTCTGCAGAGTGTGTGGGTGACTCATTAAAGCTACGCCAATGGCTTTTAAATGAACATTGACACGTTCTAAATGGAAATCAACTCATTAAAGACCTGGTACAGATCTCAGGTCGCTTCTTAGGACTCTGTTGGTAGAGTGATCAACTCCATACAGTATTGCTCAATGATAGTCGATAAACTGCTGCTGCAGATGTATGCAAAAATCAAATGATAAGATCTAAACTATTTAGGATCTTAGACTCATACAATTATTTTAAATCAAGTACTCATCAATTGAAGAATTTCAAAATCAATATAGAGTAAAAACCTAAATCTCACTACTTGTATCGTGTTAGGGGTTCGGTTTCAGAGTTCAGATCACAAACTGATGGTAACAGAATAAATGAAAGCGTAAACCAGGCCAGATTCTGACATCAGCTTCTTCGAACATTTCAGACGCTCCTGTGTCTCAAGGTGCATTAAAAATGATAAATAAAAATCTTATTCTTAACCTGATTGAGGAAAAAAGAAAGATTTAGTGACTAAAACAGGATTAACAACATGTCTTTTTGTAAGAGTGTTGGCCTTGTATGTTGTGTGCGCAAGTGTGTGTGTCTGTGTGTGTGTGTCTCTGTGTGTGTCTGTGTGTGTGTCTGTGTGTGTGTCTCTGTGTGTGTCTGTGTGTGTGTCTGTGTGTGTCTGTGTGGGAGTGAGCGTGAGCGGGATGCATTCAGCCTTGGAGTGACGTTGGAGATCAGGTTTTCCTAGCGTAAGGCGGCTCCTGCTTGAATGATTGAAGGATGCTTGACTCTGGTTAAATCGTGTGTGAGAGTGTCGGTGTATGTGCACCAGTGTTCACTTGTTCATGTATGTGCAGATATTTTGATGCAGCACCGATGGATTTGGGCGTACGTGGGTGAGCTTTGGTAGTGATGTCCTTGATGCTTTATACGACATGTGAGTGTGAGGGTAGAGCGTGTTTATGTGAGTGGGGGTGTGTGTAGTTCATGTGTTGGTATGCAACAGGCTGATCATTTTATAGCAGGTCATGTATCATCTATGAAAGCCAACAGATTGCCTCCCCAATCCTCTGTGTGAAAGATTAATGGCATGCTGCTCCGCTCTCTGTGTGCTCTCACACACACACACACACACACACACACACACACACACACACACACACACGTACACGCACACGCACACGTTTTGTTCACCGGAACAAAAGGACTTGTAATTTCAGTCTGCAGCTCTTATGGAAAGGATTCTTTATCCTGGAGTTTTATTGTCATCATTTTAAAGACAATCTTCTACTTGCAGATTATGAGCTATGATATAATAACCTGTTGCAAATGCACTTCCTGTAACACCATCAAATGAACTGTCATTATGTGGCTCACAAAGCTACTCTCTAGTCTGACCAATGTTCTGTCAAGGACAGTCATGACCACAGGGTTGGGAATCAAACCACTGACCTTCAGATAAGTGGGTTGATGGTCTGAGTCTTGATCCTGAGAGCCGCTAGTTCATCTATTATTTACTACTGATCTAAACTAGAATACTACAAGTGATACTAGTATTAAAATAAGAAAAAGGAAGGAGCACTTGTTAAAAATCATTACTATTCTTTTAAAAGGGTGATGGTATATTTTCCGCTCACCTGTTTGAAAATGCGAGGGAGAAGTAGAAAATTTAAGTCCAAGGACGCAGAGGCGCCTGCTACTTGAAGATGTTTTCATGGCACTGAAAAGTATTGATTATCTTGTTAGCATGGATACCTGTGGATGGGATGTACTAGGCAGCAACTGAACATTTTGTCCTGAAGTTGATGATGGACACAAAAAAAATGGACCAGTTGGAGATATGAGACCAGTTGGTGAAGGCTAGAGGACTGGATGAGAACATCTCCAGAACTGCATGTCATGCAGGGGGTCCCCCGGTCTGTAGTGGTTAGAACTTTCCAAGGTAGACTAAGGAAGGACCACCAGGGTCATGGGGACCCAAGGCTCATTGATGCTTGTGGGGACAGAAGGCTAGCCTGTGTTGTTAAAGCTAATGTAGGCTCTGCTAGTAAGGTGTCAGAACACACAGCATCATGGTTTTGGCTGCACAGGTAGACATTTACAATATTAGTAAGGTGATTTTAATGCAATGGCTATTTGGTGTACATTTTTAAACAGAACAAAGACCTTTCCTATACATTTAAACCAGACCTGTTTAAATGTTTTGTTAATCAAAGTGAAAAATGCCGAACTTATTCTGGCCTGTCATAGTCTTTAATCTTTCTTGTACAGGAACTACAGCTGTGAAATAAAGTAGATTGACTGCTGCTTGATACAGGCTGAGAACTGATGCAGGAGTTGGAGGCAGAGGAGAATAGAATCATGGAGCAGAATCACATGAATAGATGGAAGCTTAAGTGCGGCAGGCAGAAAATCAAAGCCATTATTAAATGAAATAGTAACGGAGATCATGAAGTGCAGCGGGGAAGATATGAGACACACAGGGAGATATTATTTTACAACATTTATAACAACCACCAGCGTATACATATTATAAATACTATCAGGGCGAGTGTCGGTTGATTAGTAACCCTGTGCTAAGTCATTAATTAAACTGAGTCAGACCCCACTGTAGTTATTCAGTCCAACCATCAGTTGGATCAGTTGCAATCATTAACTATTAAAAACACCCGAGGCCACTTACACAAACATACACACACACACACAGACACACACACACACACACACACACACACACACACACACACACACACACACACACACACACACACACACACACACACACACTTCACACACATGCTAGCATACATCAGAGGGAAAACTGTACGGGCTGGCCTGTGACAACACAGCGGTAAAAAGTTCACTTTGAGACAAAATTGAGGACCTTTTGAGAGAAACAGGATTTCATCTAAATCACCTTAGAATGTGATGGAAGGGAAAAGAAAGTGAGAACCAGCCAAATGTCCTCACTTCTCAAAAACGTCTTAATTCTGCTGGTTAAAAACGTGTGCTGGTACTCACTAGGTAGTATTTTCAAGAATGCACATGCACACACACTCTGAGCTAGAACTGCAGTGATGACTTCACCTCACCGGAATTTCAGATGAATATTGACGGAGACAGATACAATCATACAATCCCTCTGAGATGTTAACCTGCGATCAATTCAGCCCCCCGCCCCTCCTCCCCCACTGCCTCTTTCACACTCTCTGTCTCTTTTCTCTCTCACTCTCCCTCTCTCGACTTGACTCTCACTTAACACACTGTCACTTTTCTGCCAATTATAAATGTTTGCTTTTTAAAAAGAAAGTCCCCAAACTGTCCATCGCTCTCTTCCAAACCCTTTGGTGCATTGACCAGAACATCTTCAACTTTTGAAGCCCAGAAGAGTCTGGGCTGAAACGCGACAGGTACGTGATGCTAATACCATCTCAAGGTCACTGTGAGGGCGAGTTTGCGTGAAAGCATCGGTGTTTACTGCCGGCCATTGCCTTCTGCTCCACTGAGATGATGAAGGACAGGAGTAGGTGTGTTTTTAAACACATGCAGATGTTTCGCCTCACAGAAGCTCCTGGGATTTATAATTCAGATAACTCTGGAGATGATTTGACCACAGAGCAAGAAGGACGGTGAAAGATGAAGGAATATAAGCTGGGAGGAAAAAAAGGGATCAGCCAGTTAAGGCAGACAGACAGACAGACAGACAGACAGACACAGACAGACAGACAGACAGACAGACAGACAGGGAGGTGAGACAGGAAGTGGCAGAGGTGAATTAGGAGTGTGTGTTACATTGTGACTGCTAGACTGCAGAGACGACTGCAGTAGGAAGAGAAGCACCGACACTGAATACCAATGGACCTGCTATTGTAGCTCAACACACACACACACACACATGCACACACACACACACACACACACACAAACACACACACACACACACACAGACACACAAACACACACACATATACATACACATACACACACACACACACACAGACACACACACACGCACACACAGACACGCACACACACACACACACATTCACACACACACACACACACACACAAACACACACACACATATAACCACATACACAGACACACACAGACACACACACACACACACACATACACACACACAAACACACAAAAACACACACACGCACACACATATACACACACACACACACAGACACCCCCACACACACACACTCACACACACACACACAAACACACACACACATATAACCACATACACATACACACACACACACACACACACATATACACAAACACGTTTTTTATTTTAACTGTAGACAGTAAATACATGTCAGACTGGTTCCTGGGGTCACGGTCCAAAAGGTCAATTATAGATGATAAAAATGTAAAATACATACAAACCTTTCATTTTAATCTTTGCATTTGAAGGTAAAAGTAAGTAAAGCAGATCATTTTGTGTTTACTTTTAACCCAGAACCTTTTGAGTGGAGCTCCCTGTTCTCATCAGCTCTACACACACGTCCTAACCCACGGTGACACACCTTCATCATTAGCTGATTCTTTCTCCTCCTCTCGTTCAGAGCTTCTTCTGACTCTGTGTTTCCCTGCTGCTCAGAGCAGATGACCTCTGGTCAGGATCACCCCGAAAGGTCTGAGCGCCAAAGACCTTCTGACCCAATTATCTCACCTCATCTGTTCTAAACAATCATCTTCACCTCCATCAGCATGTGTGCGTGTGTGTGTGTGTGTATGTGTGTGTGTGTGTGTGTGTGTGTGTGTATATGTGTGTGTGTGTGTGTGTGGAAGATTAAGGACACGTCCCACAGGGATGGAGAGATGAAACTGGTTCCATGTCTTCTGCTCTGAGGACAGGAGTCTGTGCAGACCGGCGCTCTCAGGCTGACGGATCGTCTGTCAGCAGACTTTATGGCTAAAAGCCCGGCTTACGCCATTATTTCATTTCTAATGAGCAGGTAAAAGCATCTCTGTGACGGATTTCTCGCTCTTGCGTAATCAGAGATGGCTCCGTTTCAAACTCAGAACAATGACTTCCAAGATCGTCAGTCAAAACCGGGTCTCAGCCCACGCGAGTCTGGAGACGAGGACGTGACTCACGAGTCTCAGCCGCGGCACGCTAAGTCTGAATTAGTGCAGCCTGGTGGGGATGAAGATTCAGGTTCATTCATGCTCATGTCAGAGTCACGTAATGAAGGGGGATAGGGTCAAAACCCTGAGGGGGCTGACCAAGACCAAAGGCAAGGGTAAGATCTAAACCACGCCGTCGTCCCCCACAGCCAGGGTCTATCCCTGGAAACCTCCCAATCCCCTGCCTTGTACCAAATAATCCCCATGATTGAAGTCCTCAACGTAAATGTGACTCATCAATAATCTCAAACAGTCCAGAGTGACTCAACGTAACTGTGTCTATGATGTCATCAGTCTGTTCTAGGATCAGATCCCAGAGTGACTCAACCTAACTGTTTCTATGATGTCATCAGTCTGTTCTAGGATCAGATCCCACAGAGACTCAACCTAAATGTTTCTATGATGTCATCAGTCTGTTCTAGGATCAGATCCCAGAGTGACTCAACCTAACTGTTTCTATGATGTCATCAGTCTGTTCTAGGATCAGATCCCACAGAGACTCAACCTAAATGTTTCTATGATGTCATCAGTCTGTTCTAGGATCAGATCCCACAGTGACTCAACCTAACTGTTTCTATGATGTCATCAGTCTGTTCTAGGATCAGATCCCATAGTGACTCAACCTAACTGTTTCTATGATGTCATCAGTCTGTTCTAGGATCAGATCCCATAGTGACTCAACCTAAATGTTTCTATGATGTCATCAGTCTGTTCTAGGATCAGATCCCATAGTGACTCAACCTAAATGTTTCTATGATGTCATCAGTCTGTTCCAAGATCAGATCCCAGAGTGACTCAACCTAACTGTTTCTATGATGTCATCAGTCTGTTCTAGGATCAGATCCCACAGTGACTCAACCTAACTGTTTCTATGATGTCATCAGTCTGTTCTAGGGTCAGATCCCACAGTGACTCAACGTAACCGTCCGATTCTCTGGTCTTTCAGGTCCAACACATTAACGGCAGCAGAGGAACAAAATGTTTTGGATCTCCTTCTATGAACACAATCTGACATTTAGGAGCGCCGTCATCTGGGCCTGAGGAGGAGTCGGGCGTCGCTGGAGGAGACAGGAGCGGCTGATTTATACGACGGACACTGGTTTCGTATTTAGTATCAAATTATCGCTCTGACAGCTGAAGCTCAGGCGCTCACATCGATGACGCGTCCTGAGAGTGACGGACGGGTCAGCATGTGTGTCCAGAACCACAAACGGGCCGCTCCTCCTCAGAGCAACGCCAGTGTGTGGAGTATGTGTGTGTATGAGTAAGATTTAGTGTGTGTGTCTGTGTGTGTGTTTTAGGGTGTGTGTGTGCGTGCGAGTGTGGTTGTTTTAGTATGTGTGTGTATGAGTAAGATTTAGTGTGTGTGTCTGTGTAAGTTTTAGTCTGTGTGTGTGTGTGTGTGGTTGTTTTAGTATGTGTGTGTGTGTTTTAGTGTGTGTGTCTCGTTGTTTGTTTGTGCGCGTGTGGTTGTTTTAGTGTGTGTGTCTGTGTATGTTTTAGTCTGTGTGTGTGTGTGTGTGTGTGTGTGTGTGTGTGTGAGCAGCTGGTGTGAGGGTTTTCCCTCACTCTGGGTCTTGTGTCAGAATGGGCCTGTCACTCACAGTCAGGAGTGGAGGCGTGGGAGACGACAGGTGATGAGGAGAGAGCGTGAAAGAAAGGGATGAAAGAACGAAGGAGAGGAAGAGGAGAGAAGAAGGTGAAGTTTGGGCAGAAGGTTAAGAACTTTGTCTTTGGAGATGAAAAATGAAACTCAAGAAGGAAGATTCAGTGCGTTTAGAAATAATCCGAGAGCTAAAAACATTCTCTTCATGTTATAAGAGGTTAAATAAGATAAAATCCTCCTCATTAATATTCATACTGCAAGAACATTTATTATTCTGACCAGATACTGGATAAACCGCATGTCCAGGTTTTCACGCCGTACGTGTTTAAGTGTCAGAACAAACGTATCAATACGTTGGAGTGAGACTGAATAAAAAGTGAAGGACGGAATGTTGACTTGCTTCCTATTATGCCCCGCCCACTCACACGACTGTTACTGTCATTCAATCCACCTGTCAGTGGTTATAATGTTATGGCTGATTGGTGTATAATAACTGTGACTCCCTTTGTTCACTCCATACTTGCTATCAGCTGGAGCTCGCACCGCTCCACCTCTCCTCGTGGTCCAGCTTCTCCTCCGCCTCTCCCCGGAGCTCCTCCCCCTTGAGGTCTTGAGGATGACGGCCATGAATATTTCACTAAACTGCATTCTTGAGTTATCAATAATACAAATCCATATTCTTATGAATATTCTAAAAATACAGCCGGACTCTTTGGAGGAGCATTAAACTTTCATACATGGGTTTGCATCAAACCTCCTGAAGCTCCAGAACCACAGCAGAACCAGGGACTATGTTCAGGTTCTAAATTCCTGCGTTTGTGTTTCTGTTTGTGTCCGTGTCTGGAGAACATCTGCAGCTCCTCAAACAAACCGTCTGGTCATGGAGAGGCGGTGAGGTTCAGAGGAAGGTTGAGGAGCAGACTACGATGTGAGACACTCAGGGAGACTCCATGTTCCAGACCTTCATCCTGAAGCAAACATCTAAAACAACACACAGAGAGACCAACTCCTCCTCCTCCTCACCTTGGTGAGATGTTTCAGACCTTCCTCCTGAAGCAAACATCTAAAACAACACTCAGAGAGACCTCCTCCTCCTCCTCCTCCTCCTCCTCACCGTGGCGAGATGTCGCAGCCCTGCTGCATGAAGGCTCCCAGCGAGAACCACAGTGAGTTGAAGATGCCAAACTCGTTGGGAGGTTGGTCGGTGGGCCCGAGCTCGGTGGTCCCCTCCTCGGGTTCTTCTGCGTGCCACTCATACGGGCTGAAGCGACTCACCTGGAACATCAGAGGAGAAACAGACAGAGTCGCTGTCGGGGATTTTTATGTGACTGAAAAATGTTAGAAAACTGTAAATCACCAACCGGACTCGCTGTGAGCAGGAACCAGAACTCACCAAGAACAGCACCACGCTGACGCCGATGTAGGCGAACACGATGCACATCCAGATCTCGTATGCCAGCGGGTCCAGGAAGGAGAAAACGCCGGGTTTGGACTTCTGAGGCTTCTTGATCATGATGGAGATCCCCAGAGACATGAAGGGCTTGGAGAAGTCGATCACCTCCTCCCTCACCAGAGTGATGGTCAGCGGCGCCACGGCAATCTCTGCTTTCTGGGGAGAACAGGTTGGGTCGGGTTCACTTTAGTTTGACGATGCCGCGGTTAACTTCATCTTCATCACAGGCCCTTCATCAGGTTTCTACCGTTGTTTTTTTCTATTTCATTACCGGCAACAATGTTTGATTTTTAATAAAAACATGGTTTTATGATGTAGTGTGAGCATGTTTCTCCCTCTAGTGGACACAGGTGGTATTTTACTGTCAAAATCCAGTCTTTGATTGTCCAGCTGGTCCAAACAGAGAGTCCTCCTGGTTCTGACCCACAGAAACTGTAGAAGAACAAGAACTTTGTGGTATTTCTATCAAATGTGATGCAGAATTTATCAATTAGTTTCCTAACCAATTCCCTGATTGTTTACTTTCATGTTTCTGTCATATAATGATGTCAGAGCCTTTGATCTAAAAACATCAGAGGAGAGAAATATTACTCACACATAGTAACAGATTACTCACACATAGTAACTGATTACTCAGACAGAGTAACTGATTACTCAGACAGAGTAAGAGATTACTCACACATAGTAACTGATTACTCAGACAGAGTAAGAGATTACTCACACATAGTAACTGATTACTCACACAGAGTACCAGATTACTCACACATAGTACCAGATTACTCACACATAGTAACTGATTACTCAGACAGAGTACCAGATTACTCACACATAGTAACTGATTACTCACACATAGTAACTGATTACTCAGATAGAGTAAGAGATTACTCACACATAGTAACTGATTACTCAGACAGAGTAACAGATTACTCACACACAGTAACAGGTAGAATGTTACCAACACTGTAAATAAATTATTTTAGCGCTCCAGCTTTCCACAGACATTGACGAAATCACACCTGAACGTTGCGGCGCTATTTGAAGATTGTTTTGGGGATGTGATTCAGGCGAGGCTTAACATTAAATAACCGTTGAGTTTCACAGATTGATGTTATTAAACAGATGTGTGAAGATGAGCAGGGTAAACTGTGAGGACGAAGGAAAAGAAGCAGCAAAGGACAGGTGGAGTATGAAGTAGAATAAATAGAAACTGGTGGAGCAGGGGGAGAGACAGAGAAAGGGAGAGAGACAGAGAGAGAGAGAGAGAGAGAGAGAGAGAGAGAGAGAGGGAGAAGCAGCAGAATGACAGAAGAGTAATTCACACATGAGCATGAAAGTGACACCCCCAGAATATAAATGCAAGTGTGAGTGAGTCTGCAAGGTCACACACACACGCACACGCACACGCACACACACACACACACACACACACACACACACACACACACACACACACACACACACACACACACACACACACACACACAGACACACACACACACATATGTAGAAGAGTGAAAAACATCATTCATCCAACCAACTGGCTGTCCGTGGGCGGTGCTGTGTGTCCAAACAGTTTCTGTATTCTAAAGTGAGGAAAGCTGTGAATGAAATAATGAGCGTTCACTCAACGGACTGAGAAACGCTCCGACTCAAGGAGTCTGGACCCACACTGAAGAACACGTCAGGAAGGAGCTGGAGGAACGGGATGAAAAGGACAAACGGAGCGGCGAGCTGAAATACCCAGCGTGTATTTCCACTGATATCGGCGTCACCAGAATCGTCTGCCGGTGGAACAAATCAACCCAGATTAGTCAATGCAGCGGTTCTGCTGTGTCACCTTCCACTAGAAGGATCCCAGACGCTAATTAATTCTCTCACTGTTCCAGGACGACGCCTCCACTCTCACTCTTCCACCCAAAGACGCCTGACACGGTCTCCTGTCTCCATGTCTGTCGATAACGTTCTATCCGGGCGGCGCTGGTGGATCTCTGACTGCGGTATAATTAGCCGTCTCTGCAGAATGTGCAGGAAAAATGCCAAAAAACTCAGAGGGACTGAATATCTGCAGGAAATCAAGCAGGGATACGGAGTGGGAGACAAGTTAATGTCCTCCATAACAGATATTTTCCCTTCATCAGGATTTACATGATGGCTTCTGGAGGAGGAGCAGCGGGAGAAGATGTGGAGGAGGCTGCCTCCAGAAGGTCTATGAAGATGAAGGTGTTCAACTAGTGTTGGTGCTACAAGAAGAATTGTTTTACAGTGCTGGATTCTTAGGGGTACATTCTTCTATATTTGTCATCAAGACTATGAGGAAGGCTCTCGATGACTGAGGAAGACCTGCACAAGCCGTTTCCCACAAATGATGTGTGTATGCAACTAATTTGCTACAGCGAATCTGTTAGTGAGTGAAATTTAATGGCCACATGAATTAGACTCCGAGACATTGTCCAAATGAATGTAAGAGGAAGTCATTTAATAGGCTTCAATAGAGCTGGGGGCTGGGGGTGGGGGTGGGGGGTGGGGGGTGGGGGTGGGGAAGGGGGAGCAGTCTGGTTGGATCGTGGAAACATAAAGGGTAAGAAACTATGGATCTGTCTCTCCAGCCCAGAGTCAGAACTTACCCCGTACACCAGTTCTCCAACCATGCCGTTCCAGATCTTCGTCTCCGGATCTCTGGCTCCGTATTTTCCATCGGGGACGATGGAGATCTTGTATTTGATCCCGATGTGTTTGGCGATCTCTGAGGCCAAGTCGACGCAGTATCCCTCAAACTGGTCGTTGCCCTCGTACAGCTCCCAGTTCTTCTTCAGCATCACGTAGGGACCCTCCTACAAGAAGCAGCACAGGATCAGAAACACACCACAAAGAATTAAAGGATTCATTCGTTCACTATTCCTCTTTGTTTGGACATACGGCCATTAAACGTTCCACACAAGCTCGAATTATGCTTTAGAACTCAAACTGGACGTCCGTCTGCAGGAGAACAGTCCCGTAAAGAACGTGAGTCTCTTTTCCACCGGAGGTCACGGATGTGGAACATCTGATCCTGATCGCACAAACCCGACAAGACCTTATCTTGATTTTTGAAGAACCGGAATATTCCAGCTGGAACTACAATAAAGAAAAAGAGTTTTTTCTTTCTTTAATGAAGGAATTCAATTCTTTTTGGATGTTTGGATAAAAAACAAAAATCGCATGTTAAGGATGGGAAACAGTGACGAAGCATGACCTGGTGGTTTTATCATCTTCGTCATGATGACTCTCTCTCATCAGTCACGTCTCCGTATCCTCATCCAGCGGCCTTCAGCCGGCGCACCAACGCCAGCCTGTCTGCTGTTTAGTTGTTAGTTGTCTCAGAATGTTACAGTATTTACCAGGTGTGAAGAGAGATTAATAATCAGTACAAGAACAAACCGGGACACGCCTCATAAACGGGAGACTGACGGGGGCGTAAACACGTTTACCGGGAAAACACCGAAAACCACGCCGACGGAACGCAAAACACGCCTGTCTGACTTCTGAGTCCTCCACTGAGGCCTGAACCTGGAGGACTTTGGATCGATGATGCTGAGGGGA
>JBBDHG010000300.1:260000-319200 GCA_037951165.1 Lophius americanus
AGAAGAAGAGGGGGAGGGAGGGGAAGATGGAGGGAGGGTCGCGGGACAAGTTGGCTGCCTGAGTCTAAAGGATGAAAGATGAAAGAGATGATCAGAAAACAAACAGAATGTTACGGGGAGAATAGAGGATGGATCAGAACCGGGAGTGGAAACTGTGAAGGAGAGATAAAGGAGGGATGGGACAAAGTGAAAAATGACAAGAGAAAACAGAGAGGAAGAAACGGGGCGGGATGAAAAGACTCAGGAGGGGAGATGTGGGGGTAAAAGACAGAAAGTATAGAGCTGATAGGACAGGAAACACTTAAAGAGACGGACAGGAAGTCTGTCAGCTCGCCGGTCAGCTGACGGTCCAATCCGTCAACCGGAGCCGCCATCAGTTCAGCGTTTAGAGAAGGAGTGTCACATAATCCGTCAGCCAGCAGCAGAGACGTTTCATCAGCCACTGGGTTCATTCTGTTATGAACTCCTGCAGTTTGACCCCGTGACCATCCATCCAGAGGTCAATCATCAGACCAGTGAGTGAGAGGAGTTTCCTCCCAGCCACTCACACACAGATGAAGAGTCGTCTGTCTGTGTGTCAGCTGCTAACCTAAGACGATTCATCCTGCTCATCGTCTAATTATTAAACATGGTACCGTTTTCACCTTCATCTTTACTGTCGTCTTCATCAAAGCTTCAATCGACAAGTTGATCAAGTAAGAAGAACCAAATATTGTTATTTCTCCTTTTTCAGGTTCTTCTATATTTTATTCTGTGTTTTATCTATATGTGAATAATGAATCCAATGTTTCCATGTGTGTATGTGTGTAAATGTGTGTGTGTGTGTGTAAATGTGTGTAAATGTGTGTAAATGTGTGTGTGTGTGTGTGTAAATGTGTGTGTGTGTGTGTAAATGTGTGTGTATGTGTGTAAATGTGTGTAAATATGTGTAAATGTGTGTGTGTGTATGTGTGTAAATGTGTGTAAATATGTGTAAATGTGTGTGTGTGTATGTGTGTAAATGTGTGTAAATATGTGTAAATGTGTGTGTGTGTATGTGTGTAAATGTGTGTAAATGTGTGTGTGTGTGTGTAAATGTGTGTGTGTGTATGGGTGTAAATGTGTGTGTGTGTATGTGTAAATGTGTGTGTGTGTGTGTGTGTGTTTGGTAAATGTGTGTGTGTGTATGTGTGTAAATGTGTGTGTGTGTGTGTGTGTAAATGTGTGTGTGTGTGTATGCGAGTAAATGTGTGTATGTGTGTGTGTGTAAGTGTGTGTGTGTGTATGTGTGTAAATGTGTGTGTGTGTAAATGTGTGTGTGGGTGTGTGTGTGTGTGTGTGTGTGTAAATATGTGTGTGTGTGTGTGTGTGTGTAAATATGTGTGTGTGTGTGTGTGTGTGTGTGTGTAAATATGTGTGTGTGTGTGTGTCTGTGTGTGTGTGTGTGTGTGTGTGTAAATATGTGTGTGTGTGTGTGTGTGTGTGTAAATATGTGTGTGTGTGTATGTGTGTAAATGTGTGTGTGTGTGTGTGTGTGTGTGTGTGTGGGTGTGAGTGTGTGTGTGTGTGTAAATATGTGTGTGTGTCTGTGTGTGTGTATTTCTAGCGAGGGCCACGTTCTTGATTGAGATGATTAGGTTTATTGCTGGTTTGGGGTTTAGGTGAGTGTAAACAACCTCACCCTCCTGTAAACATGTCAGCTGGATGCTGATGATGCCAAATGTGTCACATGGAGGCGCGGCGACCTGAAGACGTGTTTATGACTCGCGATGTTCCATTATGACATCATTTACTGTCACAACTTATTAAGAAATCAGCTGCAATGATGTGAGAGTTAAACTACAGACAGGCCTAAGAGAGACGGAGGGAAAGAAGGAAAGGACAGACGAGAGACGGACAGAAGGACAGACGGACAGACGAGAGACGGACAGAAGGACAGACGGACAGACGAGAGACGGACAGAAGGACAGACGGACAGAGGAGGGAGGAGGGAGGAGGGAGGAGGGAGGAGGGAGGAGACGTATGCAGCGATGTCGTTCATCTCTTCTACAGCCAAACCAAATGAGCATAATTACAAACAGCAGACGGTGAAATATTCAATCACAGATGGAGGCGGAGCTTTAACGTAACGCAGAGGATAGAACACACCCCCCGGGACAATTCCATAGAATCTAACAGAAGACATTTTTAACCAACGGCTGAGCTGATCAAACTAAAATGGACTATTTTCCATGAAAAACAAAAGGTCAACACGATAAAAGTTTTTGGGTAAAACAACAACATCAACATAAAGGAAGTTTAAATGACCCTCGGTGAATGTTGGGTCGATTCGGCCGTTTCTTTCTTCCGTCACGATAAAACAGTAAAAGTCGGCTGTCGTTGTCTTACAGCGAGGAGCAGCTGCTCCTCAGAAAACTGCCTCCAGGTTCTACATCTCAGATTAAATGTGAGCCACTTAATGTTTTTTATTGTTTTTAAGGCAGCAGCTCTGACACATGTTGAACAGCTGGAGGACGTGAACGCACCGCAGCAGTTAACTCAAACTATATCTATTTACTGAGACACGCGTTCGACTTACTGATACGCTTATTATTTATCGCTCTACATTTTCTTTCCCACATCCTCTTCCTGTTCTCCGTAGCATCTCTTCTAAGGTCTAGCCTAAACTTTTTTAGCGTGACTGGATAAACGTTGATATCTGACAGCAGAAGAGCGGGGAGAAGAGCTGGTGCAGTGCATTGTGGGGCTTGTCGTATCCGTGGTGTATGCGCTGTTTACAAGCTGGCCGGTTATCCTAAAAATCAGGTGTTTCTCGTGGGCCTTGAGTTTGACACGTCAGGTTTAAGATATTAAATTAACAAATCAGAGAAAATAAGCGAAGATAATTTTGCCTCTGTTTGGTTTTTTCTCGATGAGGCCATTAAAGACACGGCTTGAAATAAGGTGCTAAAGCTCCTGCATGTGGGCTTTGTTTTATCTTTCAGCTGTAATTGGACTTTTGAGTTGCTTCCTCTTGCATCATGTTTCCCGATTGAATTAGACTGATTGGATTTGCGAGAAGGGAATGGTCGCCATAAAAGGGCTGCAGACGGGTGAAGGGGATCAGATGGAAGCCCGGGATCTGCACAAACCCACTGATTAGCGCTACTTTATCTGTGTTTGAGGGAGAAAGGGGACTAATTATGCAGGCAGCAGACCGGCCACCATGTGAAAGCCATTAGAGGAGATTGGACTGAGGTCATTTCTAAACGCTGATCGGAGGTCAGCTCCAGATTTGACTACTAATGAGACGTTAGCCTAATCTGCCGCTGGACAAATGCCAATCTCTCCTGGCCGTGCTGCGAGCACTCACGGCAGATCGGGCAGCTCCTCCTGCTCCTCCTGCTCCACCCTGATGCTCCATCCACGCCGAGAGGCTCTCAGCTACACGAGACCCCCGCTGTGCTTTGTTCTCAGGCTGAACGTTTTCCCATCGGGGTTGAACCATCCAGCTCATGGTTCCACCACAAAATCTTTTTATACTGTTTACACACTCTTGTATTTCTGTTTCTAGCCAACACTTCATTGTGCTGACAGAGCATAAAAGAAACATCATTTTATTTATTGAACCAAAGTGTGTTTTAAACGTTTGTATTGGGGGCATCTACTGTCTGGGACCACAGCTAAGGTCCAGTTTGAGGAAGATGTTGTGAAATTAGCTGGTTAAGGTGTCCGTGTTGAAGGATAGTTTCCCCCCGACTGTCAAAAATCTCCATAATTTCGTGTAGTATGAGGACACATACCATAATAGTCGTCACCACGACTGTTCTGTTCTCCATGGCTGAGCTCTCATTAGACAGACCGTTCTCACTCTGGACCAACACCAGTTTGTCGATATCGTTCCAGTAGCCAATCTGAGGGAAGCAAAAAAACAAATTCAGTCTTTCAGCACAATAAATGTAAAAATGAAATAAATAAACACGTCAAGATAACTGGACCTAAGCTGTCAAATTAAATGTGAAGTTCTTTCTACAAAATTTAATAGTAGAAAAGGCTCCTCAAAGTGATAGAATATGAATTATCAGATTGAAATATGGATAAAATATGGTAAAAACAAAATAGATCTCCTGACTATATGAAACAGTTGAGAAAAGATGTCCATAAAAAATTTGGCGATAAAGCTCCCCCTAGTGTCAGAAATATAACACCAACATTTCCTCAAATCAATGCAGTTCTTCCTCACGCAAAGGTTTATGGTGGTATAAAATTTGAATATGATCCATGAAAGAGTTTTTGAGGTACGCCTGGAAAACAGTGTTTTTTTGTAAAAAGGTTCCTCCTAGTGAGTAACATTTGAATTTTTAGAGTAAAATAAGATTTTCATTATGATAAGTCCCCTTGAGTCAGTTCCTATGGACTGACTTTGGACTAAATTGGACCAATTGTTTGGAAATGATGTTCATAAAACAGTGTTTTCAGTGAAAAGCTGCCCATAGTGAGATAATAAAAATCCAACCTTTCTGAGAGTCAATCCAGTTCTTTCTCACACTTAGATCTATATGAGTATGAATTGAACTGTGATATAGCTTCTGATTTATGTACAGACATGTTTTCATGAAGCCCCTCCCCCTAGTGATTATAATATGAACTACTAGAGTAAAATATAACATTTACAACATAAATCTCCTCAATATGATTTATTGGCAGCAAATTTGCATTCAATCGGACCTGTGATTGACTCTTGGTAATAAAACTCCCCCCGGTGTCAGAAATATAAAACTGACCTTTCCCAAAATCACTCCAGTTCTTCCTCTCACAGAAGTCTATCATGGCAAAAAATTTGAAAATGATCCATGAAATAGTTTTTGAGTTATTTTGTTTTTGAGTTAACTTTTTGGGAAAATAAATAAAAAGGAAACAATAGATTATAGTATAATAGAAATAAAATAAAAAACATCAAGAGATGAAAACTAAGAACATTTTCTAAAAAGGTCTGAGTTCACTTCAGAAGATTTCCCTCTGGACCCGTAGAAGATGCTGACAGCGAGCCCAGAACCTTCAATAAACAAACCGCCGCTAACAGAAGACTTGAGAAACAGGAACATGCTGTTATTTCTTTATTCTAGGAGTTAAAAGTATCTTTTTCTCAGTAAAGAGAAATTATGAGAGCTTTATCCTCCTACTTTCCCTTTTCATGAGGAAGGATTATGTCTAAACTTTCCTTATTTATGTTGCTGCAGAGTTTTATGGGCCCGCGGGCCGAGCTGAGAGCCGCGCTGCTATCAATACGAGGAAAAGCTTTTAGGGCTCCGGCTTCAACGGTTCAATTTAAATCACAGGAAAATTGCAGATATTCTTCTTCATTAGACTTCAGCCTGGAGGACAAACGGCGAGGTTACGTCTCTTCAATGGTGATTAAAAGAAAGGTTGTGTCTGACCAGTTACCATCACCGCAACTACCGGACACGTCGAACGTCGCTTTTCAGAACCACTGAATTCGGGTAACAGTTCTAGAAGTGGTCCAAGACACACGTTTACAGAGCCGTTGGTCTCCATCTGACAGCAGAACCCACCTTACGTGGTCCGTTGCTCCTCAGCTCAAAGACGTCCATGGTGTAGTTTACCCTCCGACCGTAGTGGTCGAACTGAATGTTCCCCGTCAGGCCCTGAATCCGCACCTAGAAAGATTCAAAGAACCAGAGGAAGGTCCGAAGAACGTTTAAGAGAAAGCAGCCTA
This sequence comes from Lophius americanus, assembly GCA_037951165.1. NCBI lineage: Eukaryota > Metazoa > Chordata > Actinopteri > Lophiiformes > Lophiidae > Lophius > Lophius americanus. The sequence goes on from JBBDHG010000300.1 coordinate 265,696, forward strand.
CCACAACATCACTGATGGACGTTTCATCTCTGACTAATATCAGCATGAAAGCTCCAACAAACCATAGCGTACTATCTAATCTAGACGTGCACTGATTGAAATTTTCTTTTATAAAATCTGACCGGCCGATACGGAAACTGCTGATTCCGATTTTTGTTCTTAAAAAGTTTAAAAATCATCATGAGTAATGTATTTGAATGTTTTACTCTCAATGAATTTGGCATTTTGTATGTTTTCTGACCAGATGAAATCAATGTACCATCCTTGAAAATAAAACCTTGTTAGCGTCGTTGTTGTGACGACGCATGTTTGCACATGTGAATGGGAGAAATGTAAATATGACCAAAACTATATAAAACTTATTAAAAACTATTCTTTTTATCCTTTATTCTCCTTTATTGTGATATTTATCACAATAACCCTGATTGAATTTATTACTTCCGACTTGATTATATCCTATCTTTACTTTTCCTCTTTAATCATTTTGTTTGTGTCATTTTGAGAATTCTTCTTTAATTTATTTTCCTGACAACTTGTCTTTTATTGTCGACGTTTTGAGTCTCTACATCGTCGACGTCCTTCTTACCTTCTTTTACTTCATTCATCTTTCGTAAAACACCTTCAAAGATTAGAAAGATGTTACTTATATAAAGTTTGATTGATTGATTGATTGATTGATTGATTGATTGATTGATTGATTTCGACCTCTGGCTGTGTTTGCACGCGTTTCTCTGTTTTATGTCCGTCCGAGCCGAACTCGACCCGATCCCACTGGTACCCACCTGTTTGAGAGCGCGCTCCATGTCGATCCCTTGGTTCCACGGAGCAGCCGGATTGGCCAGGCAGTCACCAGCGTTTCCACGACGACTGATGTCAATTTTCTGACGGCGAAGGGTGCGGAAGGCCTCGGCCATCACGAGGACGCCGTCGTACGTTAAAGATGAAGTGTACTGAAGGCGAGAAGAACAACACAGAGACACATCATGACCAGATTTAGTGTTAAAATCCTAAAAATAAACCAGACCTAAGTTGTCGTCCCCTGCAGCAAGGGTATCCCAGAAATATCCAAACTCCAAATCCCCTGAGTTGTACAAGCAATCCCTTCTGATTAAACTCCTCAGCTGAAATGTACAAGTTCTGCCCTAAAATTGTTTTGTTTTTTTGTGAAAAATGCTCCCCCTACTGAGTAAAATAGGAACTCTAGAGTAAAAAACATTATTTCAAAATAGATAGAGTTTTTGACACACAGCTCCCCCTAGTGTCTGAAATATACGACAGACTTTCCTCAAAATCAGATGCAGGAAATGGTTTTTGAGTTACGTCAGGAAAACTAAATATTTTTGCACCGTCAGGAGGACGGCTTACATAATTTTGTTGTGCTTGTGGTGATAATAAAAGGAATTGTATCATATTTGGACTAAAACAGCTCCCCCTTGTGAAATAATAGGAACTGTAGATCAAAATTAAAAAGGTAGATCTCCTCAACTGGACTTAAACCCCCTGAATCTGGACTAAGGCGGACAGGATAGGACAGGATCTAAGGCTAAAATTTAAAGCATTAAGTCAAGAGTAAAATAAGATGAATATATATTATTTTTAACGTTAAGCTGAACTAACTGACCTCGGCATGCAAACACTCGGATCTCAGACTTTTATTTGACTTCCGCAAATGAGCATCAATCAAGGCCGCCGTGAACGGACCATCAGTACCAGACGGGCATATTTATGGCTCCAGACCGCAGAACCTGGGTCATTAGAACGGCCCTACAACACGTCTCAAACTCATTATAAACCCAGTCATGAGATCAGATCCTCATAAATGAGGTTTCATTGACTTATACTGGAAAATGGTCCAACTCTTCATCGCCGAGCTGTTGATGTTTGAAGGACCTTTAAAACGTCAGACAAAGAGAACGCCTCTCTTACGGAACCGCAAATATTGGAGGTGATCCTGACACACCGTTGGACAAACTCATTACAGAAAAGACACACAAGCACCCACACACACACACACACACACACACACACACACACACACACACACACACACACACACACACACACACACACACACACACACACACACACACACACAGATGGAGGTAGAAACCCGGAGAGCTGCTGTCTCATCACGCTGGAGGCCTGCTGAGAGATGAGGATTGGAGGAAAGCATGAAGTTGGCAGAGACTGATGCTCTCCGGGCTTTTGTAGGTAATTTTCTCTTTCCAATGATATTCCTGGGTTTGTATTCCAGGAGACATGCTCTGGAAGGCGGAAGAACCTTCTCATCCTCCTCTCATCTCTCTTCTAAAGTATTCAAAGTATTCATTTTATAAAGATTAAGGGCTATTGGCAAAGATCAGGGGCCATCTGCAAGGAGAAGGGACTGTCGACAAAGAGAAGGGACTGCCTACAAAGAGAAGGGATCGTCTGCAAAGAGAAGGGACTGTCTACAAAGAGAAGGGACTGCCTACAAAGAGAAGGGATCGTCTGCAAAGAGAAGGGACCGTCTACAAAGAGAAGGGACTGTCTACAAAGAGAAGGGACTGTCTACAAAGAGAAGGGATCGTCTGCAAAGAGAAGGGACTGTCTACAAAGAGAAGGGATCGCTGCAAAGAGAAGGGACTGTCTAGAAAGAGAAGGGAGCTGCAGAAGCTGCAGAATAAAATAAACACACTGATTTATAAATAAATCAAACACTGTGTAGAAACTCGTGATTACAATAATATATGAAATAATGGTGCTGTAGGGAAGAAAACTCAAAAAACACAGGCCGACTTAACACCATGAAAAACGCAGTTATTTCAACTTTCTTATTGAGATTAGAAATTTAAATGAAATGAAAGCAGTAGCTTTTAAAACCATGTAAACACGTAACAGTAGAGAAGGAATACCACAATGTATGTATGAATTATTATTATTATTGTTATGGAACTTTCATGATTACATAAGTTCTGCACCAATTTCCGTCAAACTTTAATTGCTTTATACATTTACGTTTGTTGATGAAGGCATTTCCAATATATGCAAACGCAGATGCTGAAATCGTTATATTCATGTTATGTTCAAACAGTTAGTGTGACAAAAGTTCTGGCTGGAAACAGTTATAGAAATCGCTGCGACATTGAGAATGTTGCGATGTTTTGCTCCGCATGATATACTGCCTCATTTTGTACCACATCATTTTCATTAAATGTTAGAGTCTTGCACATGAGTAGAGGATCAGAGGTTTGATTTACGGCTGTGGCCGTTCAATCCATCCTCCATAGCAAAACGTTCCCAATGGTTCTTGTAACTGTAACATTTGGCCCAAGGCTATGATTTAGCCCAGGGCTAACCGAGCTAAGTGTTCACACGGCTCCAATCAGCCCAGAGCAGTTTAGAGGCATCTGCTTTCACTTGAGATATCAGGCTTTGTGTTATTGTGTTAAATCATCGGGATCATGTTTCCTTGTTTACGGCAGAGGAACATCGTCATGTCTGACTGCACTTCATCCTTCAAACCTTTATCGTACGACCAACTGGGTTGTAAAAATATCGTGTTCATTAAATCAATTAGTTATAGAAACATGAACGCGATAAAAAATTTAACGTGAATTAATCCCGCTCAGTGACAACGTTTTTTGTCCACAGGTGGTCATTATAGAAGCGGATGATTAAGAGTTAATATGATGGGACATTATTATTTATCACTTCTGTGTGCGCTGGCATGCATTAGAAGTTAGTCATAGATTTACTAATGGAACAATAAATTATTTAGATTCAATAGCAAATCTTGAGACATATGATTGATCTTGTTTAATGAATTACAAACCATGAAATTGATTCAAACTGTTTTTTTTCAATCTTCTGACGACCACAAAATATAAACTTCAGCACTTTATCTATGTATCTCAATAGAAACCTGAAACGCCCGCCTATGTTATGCTATGTCATGTGATGTTATATTGTTTCATGTTACGTTGTGTCATGTTGTATCATTTTATGTTATATTATGTCAGGTTATTTTGTGTTATGTTATGTTTTTTTTATTTTCCCTAAAGTCATTTTGTCCTGTTATGTCATGTCAAGTTACGTTGTGTCATGTTATATCATGTTGTTACCTCATTTCAAAATACATTATGTTTTGTTGTGTCATGTTCTGTTCTGTTCTTTTAATTTAAGTCATGTTATGTCATGTAGCGTTATGTTGTGTCAGGTTATGTCATGTTATATTGTGTCATTTTAAGTTGCGTTAAGTTGTGTCATGTTCTTTTCTGTTATGTCATGTTCTGTTATTTTATGCCACGCTATGTTCTGTCATGTTATGTTGTGTCATGTTATATCATGTTATGTTAACTTCTCATGTCTTATTATGTTATGTTTTGTTATGTAATGTTCTGTTGTTTTATGTTGATGTCATGTTCTGTTATATCATGTCATGTTATGTCATGCTCTGTTCTCATATTAAATGTCATGTTATATCATGTCATGTTTTGTTGTGTAAAAAGTAAGAGTTGGTGCGGGCGAGATTAACAGTGTCCTCAGGTAGTTCCAGCAAAGATAATTGGCCAATTATTGTGGTGCTTGTATGAAAAAACAATAATTATACAATGAGAGCGTCTGCGGTATTAAAAGACTCATGAGCATCATCTCTTTAAAATGACCACATCGTGTGTGTGTGTGTGCGTGTGTGTATGTGTGAGTGTGTGTGTGTGTATGTGAGTGTGTGTGTGTGTGTATGTGTGTGTGTGTGTGTGTGTGTGTGTGTGTGTGTGTGTGTAAGCCAAAGAGCGAGTGACAGAGACCTAATGGGTGATGTATTTTTTATGGGTAGGTGGAGATATTTCTATTTAATATATGCAAAAAATCAAAGACAATTGGCTGCAGATCATCCTCTGGTGGATGGAGGTGAGCGGAGGGAGGAGAGACAGATAGACAGAGAGAGAGAGGAGGAGAGACAGACAGAGAGAGAGAGAGAGGAGGAGAGACAGACAGAGAGAGAGAGAGAGGAGAGAGACAGAGAGAGCGAAGGAGAGAGAGGAGGAGGAGGAGGGGAGTGGTGGAAGCTTAATAGAGGTACAATAATGACACAGAGACAGACATCAGGGATGCCAGGAGGAGGATTACAGGAAGAAACTGAGATAAATATACAAAGGATTCAAGGAAAATACATAAAGAACGTGAGATCAAAAAAGGGAGAAATTAGGAAAATTTGAGATAAAATAAAGGTGAGATGTGTGTGAGAGAATTGACGGCCTCAGTCCTAAGAATCTGGTTGCATCACATTAACCTTGAAACAGAATCACTGAGTCATGGAGGAATTGATGTATTGAAATAGTCGAATGAGCCGATTCAACTGTCTGACATCCTGAGGTCAAAAGCCAACTGGAGAAGAAGCTGAAACGACCATCACAGTCTTCACGGCTGGTTCACCTCCACCTTCTCCGTTGATTCTTTGCGTTAATGAGATAACTCCAAAAATGTTCCATCTCTTATTTTAAAATTTTAAAATCCCATAGAGGAAGAACTGGATTGATTTTGTGAAAGGTCAGTTGTACATTCTGAAAGACATCAGTCTGACTCTAGTGGGAGTAGGCTTTTTGAAAAAAGACAAAAAAACACTTGTTGGCTTTTCGGGGCTTGCTGTCGGGGGACGTCAGCATAGAACTAGTTTTAGGACTAATTTTCCCTAGAAATGCCACATATCCTCAAAGTCTCATCTGACTGGAGAGGTTCAGTTGACCGGACGTCCTTCTGGTCATGTGACGGTCCACTGTATGAATGTACTCACACAATCATCACAGTCACTCATCATTGTAAAATACTGCTTGAGAAATGGGAGAAGAGGTGGCAGCGTCCAGCACAGAAGAATCAACTAAACTGAAAATATTTACATTAAAACAACAACTGGGTCTTAGAAAATAGAGGAAGCCAATCAGTATGTGTGAGGATGAGTCAGCATATATAAATCACCTTAGGTGGGCTTTCAGATCCCGGATACTCTCGCTGATCCAGTTTGTTCCAACGCTGCATCAGTTTAATAACGATGGGTCGGCTGAAGTCCACCAGCTGGAAGCCGGTCACATTGGCGCCACCGTGCATGAACCTCTCCAGAGAGATGTCCTTAAAACCCTGAGTATGACGGACAAAGGAAGAAAGACGGTATTCAATCTCAGAAAAAAGAAAATAAACCCAGAACTGCTTCACACTGTTAAAAAGAAATGTGTTCACTGGTAACAGAGAATATATAAGACACACACAGACACACACACCAGACAACATAGTCCATATATATATGTATATATATATATATGTATATATATATATATATATATATATATATATATAAATATATATATATATATATATATATATATATATACATATATATATATATATATATATATATATATATATATATATATATATATATATATATCCCCTCGAATGGTTCACATAGTTATTTAAACCCCAACTTAGGTTGGAGTGGCCTCCAAAAGCAGTGAGAGTGACGTCATAGAGATTGACACTCAGATGTGGAGTGGGATCCATTTGGGTGTGGATCAAACAGAGGTAGAGAGCAAAGACGTGTTATCCTGGGTCATCCCGGGTTGATGGATGCTAATTGCTAAGAACTCTGCGAGCTTATCTTGCTTGACCTGAGCTCACTGGCCCCTTTTTTCACCGTCCCCGAGAGAAATGCTGCAGAGAAACTTTTAGGGATTATATATATTTTTGAAAATGAGAAAAAACTTGAGTGGTTGACTGGAGGTCAGGCCGGAACCAGCAGCTCTGACCGTCAACCGTGATAATTCTCATCTCATTCTCATTTCATTCTCAACATCCTCGTGTCTCGGCTGTTTGACATATTTATGAGGATTTATCCTCATGCAGGCTTTTAAAACACCCTACATGTCTTAAAATAATGGCATCAAGAGTTCTTACCAGGTTTGCAATGATGTAATGGTATCCTTTCACGTGTTTTCCCACACTGACCGCCTGGAAGGAATAAGAGCGAGAGAGAACATTAAATCTTAGCTATCTACTGGCAACGAGTGTTTACTGTGGCTGCTGGAGATATAATTAAGTTTTCACTCACTCTGAGTTAATAGACAACACAACTTAAAGTTAATTTAGTTTTAGGAAGGAGGGCAGAGGAGTCAAACTACAAATAATTGGGCCTCTTTCCTATCTGCAGCGATTAGCATCACCCAGCAGTAGTGGAGAGAAGTGGTGGGCAGTGATAATATTTGATATGTATTCCCTCAGATATTATTATATATGGAGATTGTTTTGGGGAGTGATGATTATACTACAGAATCCCCATTATTGGAGACTACGGCTGGATTCTGCTGTGGTGGAACCTAAGGGTGGATGATGGGTTGATGGTGGTGCTGAAATTAAAGGCAGCAATGAATGTCATGTTATTTCCATTTAATGATACATTTTACTTTCTAATCAACTACATTTGTCTCGCAGGTAAAGTTAGTAGTGTTTTTTTTCGATTATATTTTTTCATTCCTTTCCTGTCCAGAGAAAACTACACGTCTCCAAATGTGTTCATTTTAATACTTTGATGAACTGGAGAATTAGGTGTTTTTTATGGGAAGAGATATTTAAAAACCATCTTCAATTATCTGGAAAAGGTCACATACATAAACAGGCTATTATGATCTCAGATTAAACGAGTCAAATAACCACATCCTTTAAATCTTCAGCGGTAAATGAGTAGTACATATCAATGCATTGGAGCCATTCCACTACATTATGACTACTTTCACATTGATACTTTATGTACGTTTTTAGAATAATACTTACATACATTTACTTAACCATTTCATGTCCTGCTCAACTGCTGTATTGAGCTCATTTTGAGTCTCTATTTCTTATTGGAAAATGTGACTGAACCTCTTTTTAATATGACCCGGTGGTAGCATGTATATGCTAAAGCACAAGGGACCAATGATGGACCTTACCACAGGTAAAAGGGGCCATCAAGGAAGAGGATTTAATCATGGCTGGTAAAAAAGTCTTTTCCATAAGTATATATATATATTTTTCTTTAATTTAATTTTAATTGGATTTGTTTATTCTTTGCATATTAAAGCCTGTGAGGACTTACTAAACAGAATTATGTCTCTTGATACAAGCAAAAAAAAAAAATTCAAATAAGGGTCAAATATTTATCTTAAAACATGTTTTACCAAAAGTAAAAACAAATGTGAACTAATTAAAATTTACAATTTTTCCATGAAATACAAAATTTAACCATGAAATAAATTAATAAACCTGAAAAAAGGTGCTTGATCAAAAGAGGTGTGTACATTCATTGTGTGTACATTTATAGCGGCTAAGATATCAGGACTGTGGTGGTGTTGGTATCAGGACTCTCTCTAGTAAAGGAAATGCAGCAGCAGTAACTTTGGCAGCTTTCATTAACTGATTGAAAGCAGAGGAAGAGGAGAACCTGTGAGGACATCGCTGGTCCTCTGGACCTCTGCACCAGGCTGCTCAAGACTCTGCAGCATCCTGGATCATTAGGAGAGCGATTCAGCAAAGTTTGGGTCGGGTCGCCATGAGGTTGCAAGTACAGACATATGTACAAAAAACATATTGAAAATGTTTTTCAGCTTTTCCAACTATACTGAATTACTGCAAGCAAAACCTAATTAACTCTGGGAACATAAACCACAAAGCATTAAGTCTGTGGTGTCAAAATAAAACGTTATTCTGCCAGTGGGAAGAAATTACTCTTCACAGTTTGTTTGGTGTGTTTATATAAGAATTTTAAGTAGAAGAAGTCCAGCTACTTTGGATTCAACCCACATGGATAAAAGTAGAAAAGCATTTCCACTACCTGCAGTAGAAGAGTAAAATCTGTTAAACAGGAAATAAACACTATGATTTCATCATTCTGTATTAAAGTCATTAATTAATCAGTTAAACATTTTATTTCTTACTCTATTGACCCACATATATTAGCCAACATATATTTATGCAGACTAATGAAGCCAGACACACCCACACACAAACACACACACACGCACACACACTTGGATCATAGTGTGCTCTGCAGTGCTAGCGCTGGCAAGAATCCCTGCTCTGAGACACAGTCTCACTGTTTGTCTGCTCCTGCCAGCTGCAATCTATGTGTGTGTGTGTCTGTAGTGGTGGTCCTCATAAATATCTTATACGAATCAGGTCCTCACAAATATCTTATACGAATGAGGTCCTCATAAATGGTTAAAGACATGTAAGTGTGTGTGTGTGTGTGCGTGAGTGTGCGTGTGTGTGAGAGTGTTTTTGTGTGTGTGTGTGCAGCTCTGTATGGCTGTTCAGAATCCACAAAAGCCAATTAAGACATTGTCCGCCTGGGTTGCTTCTGCTGGTATACGTCTGTGTTTGTCTGCAGACGTGTGAGCATTGATAGGCTGGTTTCAAGTTGAGCTTGTGGTGCATGTGTCTTACAGATAAGAGTGTGTTTGTGTGTGTGCGTGTGGGTGTGCATGAGTGTTGTCTGTCATTGAGTCTGTCAGGTGTAATGACAGGAGGCAGAACCATTGAGATGTCACACTGAAACCTCCCTCAAAGGTCACAAACTCGAACGCGTCTCCACCTGTCAGAACTCAACCATCAGGATGGACAAATAATGTAATGAACTCGGACAGGCGTTAGGTGTCAGAGTTTGCCTCCGTACATTCTGTGTGTGTGATGGAAATCTGTACGTGGATGGACACATCCACGTACAGATCTGCATCACACCACACACCGATGCAGCTGCTGGGTTCGTCGAGTTTTTCTCTCGGCATCATGAACTCCAGGGAAAAAACTCAAATCTTGTTTTCTTTGCAGATGTCAGGAAGCATAAGTAGCATAACTTCTAAAATGAGCTGAGTGACGCCGACAGCAGCGAAAGGACACCAGCAGATAAACATAATGCCACAGAGGCTCGGGATTTAATTACTTGTAGTCTATTTAGCTGGGTTTAAGAGGCTAATAAAGTGTCATGGTTGTCGTTACTGTACGACTCCTGTACAGGAGTTAAATGTTGTTAACTGCAGGTCAGTGAAGTGAACTACTGTCTGTAGAGCAGTTATACTCAGTAATCAGTAATCTAAAGCAGCAACACAAAAATAAAGCAGGGCCTCCATTAAAGATGTTGATCTTATTTTGACGAAATGCTTTAGATAAAGATAAAATCAAGCCTGTAGTTTATTTATCTGCCTGTCTTTTTCTAAACTCATAGAATCCCTCATTATTAGTTTTGTATTATTATTATTATTATTATTATTATTATTATTATTATTATTATTGTTTTCAACTTCTTCTTTTGTCACTAGAGGTGCGTTCAAGTCCATATAACAATTCTAAGGCTTTAATAACATGTCCAGTATCACGTTTATCATGTTCTCTGACCATATTTTGAGCAAATTTATATGAAAGAAGTTTGGAAATAAGTTTATTTTTATTAATTTCATTCATTATCAGAAGTTAAATGATATTTATATCCTCCAAAAAGTCGGAAGGTTATGCAATCGTTTTCGCCAGGCTTCATCCGTGGGTCATTCGTGTTAACGCGATTACTCAAAAGCTATTTCATCATCATCATCAGGAAATGGTCACAAATACATTTCTGCCATCATGGAGGTTCTTTTGTTCCAACTATGAATCTTACAGTGTTTTTCACCCTGCAGTGACGTTACCTGCTCCAGGATACTCTGCAGTCTCTCAGGCTCCAAGTCAATGACATATTTTCTCTCCTGACGTCGGTCCAGGTCTTCTAAGAGGCGGCGGTATGCTGCCTCGTTGAAGCTCTCCACGCAGATGGCGCTGACCTGCGATCAGGAGCAAGTTCGTGTTCAGAGGATAAACGTAGGAGCAGACCAACACAGGTAACATGTGACGAGGTCATGAAGGCAAACAAGAAAACAACTGTGTCTGAGTAATTAGCAGGGAGAGGTCATAACTGTGTGCAGACAGTTATGACACAACTGTGTTTGTGTCGTTCTGGCCTGTTTCTACTGTGTATGTGTGCATCGGTGTGTGCGCGTGTGTGTACGCATGCATGTGTGTGTATGAGTGCATGCATGTGAGTGTGTGGGTTTGCGTGCAGGTGTTCGTGTGCTTGTGTGTGGGTGTATGTTTTTTTTTTGTGTGTATGTGTGTTTGTGTGTGTTTGCGTGCGTATGGGCGTGTATATGTGTTTGTGTTTGTGTGTGTTTTTTTGTGTGTATGTGTGTGTATGGGTGTGTGTGTATGTGTGTGTGTGTGTCTGTGTATGGGTGTGTATGTGTGTGTATGGGTGTGTGTGTATGTGTGTGTGTGTGTCTGTGTATGGGTGTGTATGTGTGTGTATGGGCGTGAATTTGTGTGCGTTTATGTGTGTGTATGGGTGTGTATAGGTGTGTGTGTGTGTGTATGTGTGTGTGTTTGTGTGTATGTGTGTGTGTGTGTGCGTGTATGTGTATGTGTATGTGTGTGTGTGTATGTGTGTGTGTGTGTGTGTGTGCGTGTATGTGTATGTGTGTGTGTGTATGTGTGTGTGCGTGTGTATGTGTCTGTGTGCGTGCATGTGTATGTGTGTGTGTGTGTGTGTGCGTGTGTATGTGTGTGTGTGCGTGTATGTGTATGTGTGGGTGTGTGTGTGTGTGTATGGGTGTGTATGTGTGTGCGTGTATGTGTATGTGTGTGTGTGTGTGTGTGTGTGTGTATGTGTGTGTGTGTGTGTGCGTGTATGTGTATGTGTGTGTGTGTATGTGTGTGTGCGTGTGTATGTGTGTGTGTGCGTGTATGTGTGGGTGTGTGTGTGTGTGTTTGCGTGCGTATGGGCTTGTATATGTGTTTGTGTTTGTGTGTGTATTTTTGTGAGTATGGGTGTGTGTGTATGTGTGTGTGTGTGTGTCTGTGTATGGGTGTATATGTGTGTATGTGTGTGTGTGTGTGTGTGTATGTGTGTGTGTGTGTGTGTGTGTGTGTGTATGTGTGTGTGTGTGTGTGTGTGTATGTGTGTGTGTGTGTGTGTGTGTGTGTGTGTCCTGACCTGCCATCCATTCTGCCCTGCTCTCTCCATAATTGCCTGCAGTATTGCATAACCTGAAACAGGGAGAAAAGATGAGAATAAATACTGTTACAGGTAGAATCCACACAGGAGATATTAAGAAATCATGTTTGGCAGATTTTGCAGGTACATTTTGAGCCAATAAAACAACGCCGACATTTATTCTTTAATTTAATCTCAGTTACCACCAGATTGTTGCAGGATTTAATGTGAGCCAACATAAATCCAGCCTCTCACTTCCAAAAGTCTTTTTTCCTTCCTTTAAATGTTTCCCAGCAGAAATGAATGGAGTCAGGAGGCGACAAACAGACCTGGAGATTATTTACTCTCAACAGAGTGAAAGCGTTAGAAGCTGCACTCAAGGGTGGATTACTCAAATCAAGTGAAAATGAAAATGAAACCAATCATACCAGCTCTCATATTTACATCCTACTGTGGATTTTTGAAGACTAATGAATCCACTCTGGATTATTAGATCTCCACATTGACTTTAGGAGAGAGAGAGAGAGAGATCGACTGGTGGGTGAGCTACATTATCTTATAACAAGGAGAGTGAGGCGCACTGAGCTGTCAATCATTACTTTGTCTCAACAGGAACGGAGTATTTAATGAGGACGAGATGAAGTAGTTACAGGAGATACACCGCGGCACCGACATTCAATCATGGCACTTTCATTTTCTTTGTCTGGAAGTTTGATTTATATCAGTTTAACAGAAAAATGCAGTATTCCTTAGAAAGTACTGATCAGCCACAACAATAGAACCAGTTACCGGTTTTACACTGCTGGAAACCGACGTTATTCTGGTGATTCTGTTTGAATGTATTTAAAAATCCAAACATGTTACTCCAAAATAATGAATGAATTTAGCTGTAGACTACCAGGACCATCCAGGAACTGTCAAAAAAAACAGTGGTGTTTTTTTTCTCTTGGATGTCAGTTTTTGCCAAAATTATTAAGATTTTGTTTCAATTCAGAGAAAAATAGTAGTATTAAGAGACAATTCAATATCATAATCATACTGCTTATGATATTAGCATTAATCAATTGATTCTTATACGCTAAGATTGTTTTAATGTTTGTCATGAGTTTTCCGTGAGCTGGAAAAGAAATGGGATCACATGGTCAACCGGTAGCCTGATGTTTTTTCCTTCTCTTCTTTAGCGCTGGCAGTTATTTCCTGCTTGAGTTGAAACAAAAGCCACATTTGAAGCTTCAGTAATCAGAGAGTGAGTGTGTGTGTGTGTGTGTGTGTGTGTGTGTGTGTGTGTGTGTGTGCGTGCGTTGTCGTGTTTTACATTTAAAGATGTGGAGTTATGCCATGTATGAGGTTGTGCTCTCACCTTTTCAGCCTCATACGTGACATTCTAAATAAGTGCGTCTGAGCCTTACATGAAGGGTTTTGTGTCTGATACACTTCCTGTGAGTCATTTATGTGTGAGTGTGTGAGTGTGTTTATGTGCGTGTGTGTGTGTTTGAGTTCAGTCTCGCCAACATTAATTTGAAATAAGCACAAGGGCACAAACATTCATCTTCTACTTGTGACTTTTTCCAAATTATGGATTAAATATGTAAGAATTTGTCTTCAAGTTTGCAGACGTGTGTGTGTGCGCGTATGTGTGCGTATGTGTGTGTGTGTGAGTGTGTGTGTGTGTGTGTGAGCCCCTCTGTGGAGCAGAACAGGGCAGTGGGTTTAAAACAGATCACACTCTTACTGCCTATTTTCCAGCACATTACAGGCAGCGGGGCCTGATGGGAGTTTTTAATGCCGAGGCCTGCTTTGGCCCTGTCAAGGACGCACAGTCTAAACTCCACACATCCATCCTCCGCTCCCTCGCTCCCTGTCCTTCACCCCCTCCACCTCACATATGCTACCGTAGCTCCCCAGTGGTTCGTGAACCCGTCCCTCCCATTACTGCCCCTCTCTTTGATCTACACCTTGCCTACCGCGACCGTCTCCACCTCTTCCCATCCCCCCTCCGTCACCTTGATTGCCTCCTGCTTCCTACTTCCTACCACCTTTCTTATCGACTGCAGCACCATCTCGGCTCACCTCACCTGTCTCCGCCGCTCGCCCCTCCTCTCAACCTCTGCTCCCTCAGGGAACTAAAGCAGACAACCTGGAGCAGAGGGAAGCTGGAAGAGGCTGGGACGTATTACACACACACACACACACACACACACACAGCTCTCTAATTCCCTAACATGCCACTAGACTTTGGTCTGGGGACTCTGCGTCATGTTTGACCCGTGTGTTACTGTCCCGAGGCAGGGTATTAGTGTGTGTGTGTGTGTGTGTGTGTGAGTGTGTGTGTGTGTGTGTGTGTTTGTGTGTGTCTCATGACAACACTTCGGGGCCACAGGCATCAGCTGTGCCTGCTACACTAAATTATGTGCCCTGCATGTTTGGATGGTTAGGTTAAAGGCAGGTGATCGCTGTAAGTGGATGCAGAACCTTTTTATGCCTGAAAAGAACTCGCCTTTCGTTTCTGCAGCTGTTTCTTTTTTTTAAAATTGTTTTTTTTCATGAGGCGGGTGCAGAATCAGTGACACAACTTTTGCTGTACTAGAAACGGGGGTTGAGTTAAGGGTAAAATAATTATAAAATAATAGTGTCGTTAGGACTTGATTGTGATAAAATATTGTTTTTGTCGAACTAAAAACTAAAGATCCTTCTGATGACTTTGAAGAAAAGAAAATATCTTAATTCACAATAGACAATTCACTTAATTTTGGAGATCCAAAGAAATCTGGAACACTAAACCTGTTGTTTCCCAAACTAGGTTTTACCTAGTTTTATCTTTTTAAAAAATTATAATAAAACCTGATATTTATGTAAAAGATGGTTGTGTTAGCATGTAGCTCCCTCTATTGGTTACAGGTGGTATTTTACAGCTAAAATTCCTCTATGGGGTGACAAAAATCTAATTTTAGTCCCATGTTGGGTCCATTGTCTGTCCAGCTGGTCCAAACAGAGAGACCTCCTGGTTCTGACCCACAGAAACTGCGTGGAAGAACAAGAACTTTGTGGTATTTTTATCAAATGTGATGCAAAAGTTATCAAAGAGTTTCTGAACAAATTCACTGATTGTTTACTTTCATGTTTCTGTAATATAATGATGTCAGAGCCTTTGATCTAAAAATATCAGCTGACGAGAGAAACAAATAATCTGTTACAGATGTGGAGCGATTTGAGGTTTATTTTGGTGATGTCATTCAGAGGAGGCTTAATGTATAATAACCATTTTGTAGCACAGGTCAAAATTCCATAACATTTTCATTTATTTATAATAAAGCTCTTATCGCTGAGGAACAACCTCTGGCATCATGCCATAAGGTCACAATGCTGCTCCCAACAGTGTTGTTTGTGTATTTGTTTATTTACGAGGCTCCCCTTGAAAACAACCAGGTTTCCTCTGTTCTAAATGCAGCAACCACAAAAGTCAGGTCATAGAACATTTGAAGATTAGCGGAACCACTTGTTCGCGCAGAACTTGGCAGAAGCGGGTTTAAAGGCTAACCTGCATACAAATAGAACCAGCATCAAAAACGCATCGTGTTACATTTTAAAAAGGTCGTCCTTGTATCGTTACAAAGACGTCTGCGGTCATCGTTGTGGGTTCGACCATGTTTGAACGATGTATATTAGCATTTTCTCTCCTTTTGAAAAATTCCGAGAGGCTTCCTGTAATATATTTAGACTGTTCTGGTAAACAGTGAATGTAGGATAGCATAGATTCTTTTTTCACAATCCTTGGAGGACCTCGAGATTTAAAACCAGCACAGAAGGTAAATGGTTCAGAAAACAGGCGACACCGCCGCCGTCCTGCAGCACTTTGTTTCTCGCTCCATAAGGATCTCAGGGGTTAACTTTTATTCGGCCGTTATATTTGACACGCAATTAAACTCACTTCTGTATTCTACAAAGTTTGAGATGGTCACACATGGTTTTATTACCTCTAAGCTGCATAACTCTAGTTGTATGTTGGATTGGGCCAATCTCTAAAGACAAAACTGAAGCTGCAAGGATCCTGGCAGGAACTCGCCAACGTGAGAATATCTCCCATATCCTGGTTTCCACTTTAGTAGAAAAGGAATTACAAAGAATTATTGTGTTGTTTTTAAATAATGAAATGAACTAACCCCAGCTCATCCTTCAGACTTACTGTGTTTCACATCTCTAGCTGAGGTCTTTGGGCCAACAGCTTCTAGGTGGGCTGAGATCCAGGAAGGCACTAAAGGCTGATGGGATCTCCTCAGTGGAGATCAGATCAGGTCATCAATATCTCCACCAGAGTCTCCATTCAAAACGCATCTGCTCTGAACCGGACCGGCTCTTATAATCTAAATTTACAGTCGTCATGACGACCACTTGTCACGTAATGACCCGTCCTCTTTTCATCCAGTGGGGGATGAAGTCCTCAGATCCACTTCTTGGGTAAAAGTACAAATACCAAATTATGAAAACACTCAAGTTAAAGCCTTGAATTTAAGACGTCCCTAAAGTACTAGTATGTTATCTGTGAAATGTACCAAGATTGTACCATGTATCAAGGTAAAAGTACTTATTTTGCCAAAGGACTATGTCTATCTATATTTTTAGATGCATATTATAATTAAAGCATTAATGTGTAGACTTACGTTAGTGCTGTAAATGTTCTAGATCCAGGTATTCTAACTTCTTTCTCTGCTTTTAAGCCCTTTAGTTGAATCAACAATATTATCGGGATGTTTTACAGAATTAATGTCCTGTGGGAACCCGTTTTTTCCAGAAAATCAAAAGCCCTTTTTTTAAAATCAAAGAGGAAACATTCCATCTTTTACTTTAAAACGTGAAACAAACATTCACAATAAGTCCAGTTGGAGATGCAAAGGTTTCACCGGACAGTAAACAGGCGCTGGGCTTTTTCTGGGATTTACCCTTCGTGACGGGGACGACAGCACAGGTCTACTTTGTGGTTTTATTTATGTGGTTTTATTTGCGGGCAAGAAATAACTTATAAGTATATTAATCAATCGACTTGATCTAAATGGTCATGAAATCAACCGAGGCTTTAATTTCGTTCTCTGAGATTCCAATCTGTCTGTCTGTGAACTCTGTGTCATTCATCAGCGAGCGTTTACCTCTGTCCGTGTCGTAGAGGAAGACGAACCGACTCCAGTCGTAGTGGTCCAGCAGTGACAGCAGAGCCCCTCTGATGGACGGCCGGAGCTGCAGGGTGAACTGGGCCTCTCCTTCGGTGGGAAAACTGGGTGTCACCAGGCTGATGTGCAGCGCCCCACAGAAGGACGTCAGTGTGTTCACCGAGCGTTTGTCATAGAGGCCAAAGATGGCGAAGACTCCTCTGGAATACTGAGAACAGACTGAGGAGAGGAGGAGGGGAGGGTGTAGGGGAGAGGGGGAGCCAGATAAGGAGGGGAAACATTAGTGAAAGCTGTTTTTGAGAGAGTTGCAATGATTCTTTCCAAACGAGGAGATCAAATATAAAGGAAGTACGAGGTTAGAGACGCACAATGGCAAACATTTTAATGAGCGAGCGCTTTAGCTCGTGTCCGGAACATCTCCTCTCTCCTAATGAGCGCCACAGACTGATCTTTGCTTCTGTGTTGAAGGAAAAAAAAGTCCGATGCATGTGGGATAAATTTGGATAATGCGTGAATAAGATTGACAGAAGTCGGAAAGTTTCTTCTGAGCTCAATAAATGAAGCGCTCGCAAAAGTTCAGTCCACACTCCGGTCGTATCTGATTTCAAGTGTCATCCCGTCACACACATTTTTAGCTTTATCATCTGTTGGTCACATCTATCCAACAGCACGTTAGCATAGCTTAGCAGTTAGCCTTTCCTCTTTCTGTTTGTAAATTAGATTTGATCTTTTCTAGTTCATCTCATTCCTTTGTCCCTGTGATGCACATATCCTACTACCTCAATCTATGCAGATCAAGTAACTTTACCATTCATCATTCTCAGCGGACTCATCAGCCACCGCCACCATGACCAGGGATATGCCTTGCTTGTGCTCATATTCCTCAGTCACCATCGCCTTTGGTCCATTCACTAGTCTCTCCTGATTTCATTTTTTATTTTAAATATAGGAACTTAACTAAGAAGAAAATCATTCACTGTCACCTATAAGCTGCACGTACATTTATACATAATTATAAAGCCTGTGGCGAGAGACTTTAGGGAGAATTCTGACTGGAAATAACCATTTCCATTAGCTGAAAATAGCACTGCTGTTCATACAGTTGTTAAGGAAATTACACTCAAGTAATCCCATCTTCTTAGAGCATCCATTCACACACACACACACACACACACACACACACACACACACACACACACACAGTTACAAAACCCTTGACCGAGCCGCGAGCTCACTTTAAATGTGAAGTCATTTTCTGCTGAAACACGACAACTCAGTCTTCAAATTCCTCCAGGCTTTCAACCATGACAGAGAGGAGAGTGAGAATCAACGACATCATCGCTCCATTTCAGTGCGGCGTTCAATCGGGTGGCTCCAGCAGAAGCATGTTTCAACAACAATCAGAGCCTTTAATGCTCCCCTTTGTACTCCCTCATCCTTTTTCTGCATGCTCTCTTTCTCTATCCCTCCAGTACCATTCATCCTTTCAGCTCCATCCTTTCAGGCCGGCATGTTTGGAGGCTGAGCTTCGTCCTGCGTCATAATTCATTCTCCACCCTGGAATACGTCACGCTGGAGTAAACAGACTCTGCTCCTGGCAACAACCAGCCATCACTTTTCTCCTTCCTACCTCCTTTATTCATTTGCTTGTGCTTCACTTCGGCCCAAAACTTATTCCTCCCTGGAATCAGGGTGGACACTGCATCATCTCATCTCCTCTATTCATGCTCCTTCTTTCTGGTTCTCCCTCTCTCCTCCTCCTCCTCCTCCTCCTCCTCATCTCAGGACTAATTCCATTATCAGCTATTAACTGCAGTGGGGATAAACGCAGAGGGAGATGCAGCTTTGAGGGTTCAGCTGGTGGCAGTTAAACAAAGCTGAGGTTCCTGCCCCAGACGCCTATAAAGGAGGGATTCAGCATTTAGATTATGACACCAGCTCAACATCCTCGACTCGGAGAACTAGCATAGCGTGCGTCATTCAGCCAGAGCTGAGTCATGGTCTCCTCACAACAACATACGATGATTTTCAAGGCCTTTCCGAGTTTTATCTGGCAGAAAGCAGTAAGATGGACGGTGACAGAGATGAGATGCTGAATGACAAACTGCCCAGTGACAGGTGATGATTTCACCCAGACATCAGTATCTGAATGTACAAGATAAGAGCAAATGTTCATCTAAAAAGAGACATGAGAGCAGGGTAGTAGGATTTCAGCGTAGAGAGCTATGAAAAAAAAAGTTGGACCCCCTCCTGGTTCTTCTATTTTTCTGTGTCTCTAAAACCAGATCTTCAAACAGAATTTAGCATAAAGATAACTGAGTATTCAGAATCAGAAACTGGTTCATTGCAAACGTAAGTCAGTCTGTGTGCTGACTCACGGCATCAACAAAAGTCCAGGCATAAACATACATTCTTTTTATTTTAAATTATTATTATATATGGAGAGAGAGAGAGAGAGAGAGAGAGAGAGAGAGAGAGAGAGAGCGAGCGAGAGAGAGAAAAGACATGCAGCACCGGGATTGGGGTGGAATAATGTGTCACAACAATGAGACACACAGTAAGGAGAAAGTTCTCAGACACCGCAGATACAGAAGTAGAACCAACACAATGTTCAGTTTCCTTTTTGTCACCACCGTCACACTAAAAGTCATGGAGACAGAGCAAACATGGGGATGAAAGCAACAGAATAAAATCAGGACATTGACGATCTTATACGAGTCAAAGGATTTTTGTAAAAAAAAAAAAAAAGAAGGAAAAAGGAAAGTTGGTTAAAACTGCTGACCCAAGATCAGTTCATGACATCTCTGTCAATCAAAAAGCGATTTCCATCCACATAGTTGGTTACCCATTAAAACTGAGGAAATGCTGATGTCCATATTCCAAAAAATAACAAAACTTTTTTTAAAGATACAGGGACAGCCAGACACACACACACACACACACACACACACACACACACACACACACACACACACACACACACACACACGCACACACACACACACACACACACACGCACATCACATTTTGTAATCATTCTGTAGCTATTATAGGGGAGACAATAATAAATTTACGGCAACGAGTTGCTGGGTATATTGTGTTATTTCTTTCTGTTAATTTAAATAAAGGTTTGTATTTGCACAGTAAGATTCTGTTTTCCACTGTATTATGACTGTAAATAAAGTTATTTTCTGATTCTTTATTTAAGATAATACACTGTTTCTAGGGAGGCGATATGCTGTTGCCATTTGATTTTTTTATTTCTAAATTATTATTTTCTTTACAGTTTTAGCTCTGTTTGCTTCTTTGGCATTGTTTCCTATCTCAGCCATACTTCTCTCTCTCCTCTTAACTCTCAGCTTACAGTTTCCAGACTAGCAGCTTGTTTGTTTTTCTGACGACAGCGACAGCAGATGTTCACATATATAAACCTGCGACCAACTGCATTATGACACAAAACGCTACACAATCGCACACACTCACAACACGCACACAGGTGCTGAAGACGAAGAGAAACCCTGAGCCACCATCCTCTTCCTACTGCGTGTCCTCATGCTGCAGTTCACCTCATCCATTAGTCTGAATAACAAGCCTCTGGCTGCAAATCTCCACACAAACACTGCAGAAACACTGGGAGCTCTAATTAGCTGTAGGTAAAGGCCAGCATTAAAGATGAGCCTGAAAATTGAGGTACAAAAACTAGTTTAAAAGCCATCCTGTATATTTTCCTGTCATTGCTTGCAGCATAACATGATTCCTACCGAGGGGAAGTAAAGGCCAATAATAAGCTTTTATGGGCCAAATAATTAGAGATAAGTCTACCACCCGTTGCCTTACGCTGATATTTCACATATGAGCCATTTCCAGGAGCATCCCGGAGAAGTTCCTTTGTAGTATTTTTTCTCTAAAGACAGATGAAAAGAGTGAAGCAACCTGCAGAAAGGAGAGGAGCCTCTTCAAAGACTAAAGACTGACACAACTAGTTCATAGTGCAGGAGAAATTAACGCTGAACGTCAGGAGGAAATATACTGAAAGAGGAGTAACTGGGAAGTGCAAATAATGAGAGAAAGCTTGAAAAGACTGAAGAAGAGTTTAAAGCGCTGAAAGGAAGGAGAACACGTCCGCTGGAGGGGCAGGGACAGGTGTCAGGTGTAAAACCAGGTTTTATCCCCGACAAGCCCCCAATTCCCCGCGTTGTACAAGAAATCCTTCTGACTGAACTCCTCAAATTAAAAGCAAAGTTGTAACAACAGTATTTTTAATTTTTAATTTTTAGGGCTTCTCGCTGCCACGATGATGCTGAAACCATTTATGGTGAAGTCCTGATCCACAGAGATGTGGATAAAAGCTTCAGCGAGTTTCGACTTGAATTATCTGAAAAGTGTTCATAACAAGTACCTTTGAGTCCGAATCATTACATGTAATTTCAGTCTCCAGGCGCTTGGAAGTTGGATGGTGCTCAAGCAGAGGAACACTTTTGTATTTTATTATAGTGTTTGATAGCTGCTCCAAAGCAGTTGCATCACATAGAGAGAAAATAACAGAAGGAAAATGTGAGACAAAACCACGGGATAAAGACCTGTGACACAAGAAAGTCTTTTCAGAGTATTTTCAGAAGTCATTTTAAATTGGGATGTTTTTCTGCAGTTTTTGAAAATGTCAAAGATTATATGAGGTGTGAAAAAAAAAATGGGACGGCGAAGTCAGTTCCTTCTGTAAAAACAATGAAAAACTGCTTTTCTCCCCCATGAGCTGCAGCTCTGCTGAAGAGGAGCCTCATGAAGACGAGACAGAAGACAACGTCTGGAGATCAATAGCTTCTGGCAGAAAGAGAGTCACTCTATGGATTTCACACTTGTTCCTCTGCACTGCTACAAATATCAGTGCCCAACGGAGCAACTTCTCCCGATAAAAAAGACGCCAGAAAAAGAAAGGAGTGGAGGAATTCATCTATTAAAAAGCTTAAATAAAATCATGAGTTGTCAATCACATAGAGGTGAACAATTCTCTGTAGATATTAAAAGGATAAACATGATATTCTGGCTCAGCCTCGCCCATTAGCTTCCTCCTCGAGATAAAACATTGATTAGTTCTAATCCAGACAACAATCTCTCATCCATCTTATGTTACAATGACGAGCTAAAAGCTTCAGGATCAATATTTTCTCCAAAGGCCTGATTATTTTACATTACAATGATAAAAACAGCAGCAACGATTTTCATCCGAAGATGACAAACCAAGATTCACGGATGGATAATTAGATATTCTTTCCTTAAAAAATCTCCCCCTAGTGAGTAGAATTGGAACTTTTAGAGTAACTTTTAGTGTAGACTCACTGGAAACCTCCACTACAGCCGACTCACACTCACACACATACACACACACACACAAACATACATACATACACACACACATATAAACATACACACATACACACACACACTCAAAAAACTTAAATATACATATACATACACACAGACTATAGACACTCATACACACACATACACATACACACATAAAAACACATTGATATACACATACACACACACATATAAACATACACACATACACACACACACTCAAAAAAACTTAAATATACATATATATACACACAGACTATAGACACTCATACACACACATACACACACATACACACACATACACACACATACACACACACATACATACACTCAAAGGACATTTAGAAGATGCAAGAAATATTATGTAGGTCTGCTTTCTGCTGTCAAAACAGCGCAGTGATGTGTTCTGTGTTCTTGAATAGTTATTTTCATCTGAAAGCCCGCAATCAGGTTTCTAGCTTTTAGTTTCTTTCACTGTGCACAATATAAAATTTGAATTAAATGTTTATCACTGCCAAATAATATAGTTTGAACATTTAACTCCATCTAGTGGACACAGGTGGTATTTAGCAGCATAAATCCTATTTTTGTCACATGTTTGGTCCATTGTCTGTCCAGCTGGTCCAAACAGAGAGTCCTCCTGGTTCTGACCCACAGAAACTGTGTAGAAGAACAAGAACTTTGTGGTATTTCTATCAAATGTGATGCAGAAGTTATCAAAGAGTTTCTGAACAAATTCACTGATTGTTTACTTTCATGTTTCTGGAATATAATGATGTCAGAGCCTTTGTTCTAAAAACATCAGCTGAGGGAAATATTACTCACACATAGTAACAGATTACTCACACTGTGACAGATTACTCACATATAGTAACATATTACTCACACATGTAACATATTACTCACACAGAAACAGATTACTCACACATAGTAACGTATTACTCACAGATAGTTACAGATTACTCACACACAGTAACAGATTACTCACACATAGAAACAGGTGCAATGTTACTGAAATGGAAAATTAATAATTTAAGGTCTTACCTGTCCATAGACTCTGTTGTTTACTTTAGGTATGTCATGAGTAAGGTAGGTTAAGAAACTCCATTTTCCGTAATTTGTGCTCCAGTACCTCCTCTGACTAGTCATATATCCATCACAATTATGACTAGACAGAGGAGCTACTGGAGTCTGAGCCAGTATCCTTCCATCCTCACAAAGCGTTGAATTGAGGGAAATATGTTCACTTGCTCCCTGATAGATCCCGCCCAGTGGCAGGTGCCCCTGCAGCAAGATCATCATAGTAATTCACATCACCTGTCAGTAGTTGTAATGTTATGGCTGAACAAAGTAAGTCCTATTTATCTCTCAGTAGAAGTGCTGTAGAGATCCTCATAATTTGGTTTGAAGAGCAATCACACAGAGAGACGTGCCACATCAGAGGCGACCTCCTCAGAAGAAGCCTGCAGGTTAGCGAAAATAAAAAAAAAGTGGCGGCATGAGCTTAAAGCTGCCTGACCAAAGTGTGAAATCAACAAGATGGGACCGTTTGAAGGTTTATGCATGGATAAAAGCCCAGGAAGAAAGTTAAGGAGGATAGGAGAGAAGGGCGTGAGATCCATAGCGCAGGAAATCAAGTGTTAACGCACGTTTGTCGACGTGATCGCTCCCACAGAGCGAGAAGACCCGCCTCTTACATCCAGTCTGAGCCAGTATCCTTCCATCCTCACTTTCTTCTCCTCTGCTACTGTCTGCTGTGATGAATGGGTTTGATAACAGCCCTGTGTGTGTGTGTGTGTGTGTGTGTGTGTGTGTGTGTGTGTGTGTGTGTGTGTGTGTGTGTGTGTGTGATGAATGACTGTATGTTCTGGACAGGCCCGCTGGGCTTTAGCTACTGTTAGTAGTGCTTAAAGATGACTGGAGTAAAAAGACTCTCGCTCGCTCTCCCTCTCTCTCACACACACACACACACACACACACACACACACACACACACACACACACACACACGCACACATGCACACCTACACACAGATTAGCCCTGTTTAAAGGATTGTGTCCTCAGGATCCACAGCGCTGCACTATGACAGGTGACATATTTTTCCTTTCTCTCTTATCTTTTTCCCGCCTCTCTGTTCCACTCTCCATCTTTTATCTCTCGAGCCGTAGACCTCATCAGTATGGCAACGCTCCCACAGCTCACCGCTAATATCATGCCTGTGTGTACTTGTGTGTGTGTGTGTGTGCGTGTGTGTGTGTGTGTGTGCGTGTGCCTTAGTGGCATATGATGATGAGCAGATAAGCTTTCAGCCATTGTTTTGCTAGGCTCAGAGTGATAAGATTTGCAGCACACCTCGGTGAGCGCGGCACCCGGCGAGATTCTAACGACTCCCCCGTGATAACAATCATTGTTTCATTTCTGAGAGGGCATACGCAAACACAGATGCTTCAGACGCTCATTGTAATTTAACAAAGATGATCCTACGCCGCTGCGACACATCAACTTTCTGGATGTTACGTTAATTGGCCGTCACCGTCAACTTAGCAGCAAATTAAACATTCAGCAACCCAATGGGCTTTAAAGCAATAGATTTTATTAGGAAATGACTTGTATTTGTTTTGGTACATTAAGTAACCCACATCTTAAAATGAAAGTCCTCGATGTTTTTGACAAATACGGGTGTTTCAATCTCAATTTACGCTTTTAATTTTGATTTTATTCCTATGTATATTGTTCTTTTTAAGTTATAAGTGTTATGTTTATGTTTCTAACTCTGTGTGATTTTTAATCACCAATTAGACTTTCCTGGTAAAATAAAGGTTAAATAATTAAAAAAGGAAAACCATCTCATGCTTTCTGATGTGTCCCAGAGAAAATACCGAAAACAAACGCAGTCCTTTGGGTTGATTCTTGTATGACAAAACCATGTTTCATAGTTTTTATGGTCTGAAAAATAATTGAATCCAGGACAGCGTTCTCACAGCAAAGTCAAAAACCACTTGCCTCTCCATCTTCAACGACACTTCTGGTTAAACGGTAGGAACTTAAATACTGTAACAGTGTTCGGCGGTAAAAATTCACCCAAATACTAAAGCCAAAATACATACATCGCAACAAATGGCTCCTACTCGCTTCGAAAATAATTAGCAGAATTGAAGTAATCCAGATATGTCAACACATTCCACCAAACAGAGTTGTGTTCGATGTATTTTAATAACATTATTGAGACGAGAAATAACAGACTTTGTTTTTATTTATTCCGTATGACAAACTTAATGCACTGTTGTATTATATGGTTTCAATTTTGGTTTGTCCAATAAGTTTTACTTTGAATTCCACCTGTTAAAAGTGGGCAGGTTTAAAAATCTAATACAAGTATTTATAGAATTTGATTACTCACAAAGATGACTTTTTATTACGTCAGAGTTCAACACATCTCCTAATCCATATTTGTCTCTATGTATTACTGTTTACTTCAACAGTAAATAACACGTTCAAATAACTCGTTACTAATCCCAAAGCAAAATTAAAGGGGTACAGCAGCAAATCAGAGCAGCAAATAAACAAACACAATAGATGACGTAGGAACCTGGGATGAAATAGAAGTGAAGAAAGAATAATAACTAAAATGATAATAAATCATGATCAATGATAATGCAAATTCATACGAGCATAGACAAATAGAAGTCCTCTACTTTGGACCACTGAGTAATGAAACTAATCCTATACGGTGTCGTCCAGCTGGGGTATATCCCTCAAACGCCTCCAATCCCCTGCGTTGTACAATGCTGTTGCGCCGTACAGTAAAATTCCATCGACGGAACTCCTCAAATTAAATTTGATATAATCTCCAAAACACAATGTTTTTCATTTAAAAGCTCCCTTTAGTGAGTAAACTATGAACTATTAGGGTTATGGGTATGTTCCATATACAGGGTAGATCTCCATGAGTCGATTCATAAGCACAAAATTACAACTAAATTGGAGCAACGATTAGATTGTTCTGTCTGCAAAAGGGTGTTTTTCAATAGAAAGCTCCGTCTAGTGAGTTAAATATGAACTGCTAGAGTAAAATATAACATAGATCAGATATTCACCAACATTTGACTGAATCCAACCAAGAGTTTGAAAGATTATGGTCGGAAAACTTTTGGATATAAGTCTCTCCTTAGTGTTGAATATATATAACTGTCCATGTTCACAATCAATCCAATTCTTCTTCCCCATAAGGTCTAGGTGGTTTTGAAAAATGATCCACGATATAATTTTTGATACAACCAGAACACTTCAAAGGTAGATTCCCTGTTTGTGGTCGAGGCATCAGAACTTCACTTTGAGCAGCTGTAGAGACTGTGAGCCAGCCGGAGGTCATCAGCAGTAGTTCCCTCCTATTCCAGCAAGGATCTAAAGTGCTTGTCTTCAGCAGTTTTGTGGCTGATGGCTCCTGATGGTGCAGCATCAGGCCCATCTCTGTCACTGGGTGAGAGCCAGTAACGCCTGATGTTCCAACTAATGTGCTGAGATCAGAGATTTCAAATTGGGACCCTAATGAGATGTCACTAAAACGTGTTCGTCTGCTCATGACTTCACAGAAGTGCTGATCCGTCATATCAGAGGCTCAGTGGACTGAGACAGAACCAGCAGCGGCCAGCATCAATGCTCAATAGCATCTGCATGAAACTCCCTCGCTGCCCCCGGAGACGCTCCACTTTATTCCATGGTCTACCGTGGAGAGATACTTAAAATTAAAAAAACATGAGAAGGGCTTCACAGCACAACATAAAATATTGCTATAGTAACTTAAGTAAATGCTGTTGACAGCAGCTGGTTTCAACGCAACCAGAACCTAAAAGAAAGCAGATTCTTCTCAAATTCTACTAATTACCCTTTCTGATAAGCTGTTGAAAATATTTTAAATGATGTTTGTATAAAGAATATTAGGATGAAACATTATAATTTTTACTGTTATTTTATTATTTTAATTAATTAAGCAATTGTTAACAGGTTGATGTTTTATCTGTCAGACTGTAACCACAGCTGCCTGTATTTTACCATAAATTATACAGATTTTTTCTTACAGTGTACTTTCCATTGGCTGCCTTTTCAAATTTCCAGAAAAGTATAAAGCACCTGGAAAATATTCATTTATTATGAATACACAAATAGTACGTAAACTTTGTTCCTTAATGAAGTTCTGAGACCTTTATAACAGAAAGTCCATATATTTGGATTGTTTTCTACTGTAGCAAATTTCCTAATTATAATATTTACTCACTCGTCAAAGCAGATGAAACATTGTGCCTGATAAAAATGTATTTGAAATTCCCTTTAAATAATAAGTAAAATAATAAGTCAGAAAACTTAGAAGTGTAATGCTGCAAATGTTAGAGGTTGCACTTTCATTTAATGTAATTAGTAAGAGACAATATTCATTGTGAGCAAGAGGAAAGAAAATGTTGGAGTAAATTTGATAAATGGACAAAAGTGGGTCAAATATATGAAAAAAAATTATTAAAAAAGTAATTATAACAACATACTTTCCAGCAAATGTAATTATAACATGCCCCATCATACAGTTATGATGAACTTAATAAAGAGCGTTATTACTCATTTTTTTACACGGTTAACTTGTCTTTACATGACACAATTATATAACCCAAAACATTTGACTATTACAACCATGCAAACAAACCTTTTCTTAAATGTTAAAGATGCAACTATTCTCATTATCAGGCTGCTATTTGTAGGCACTGGTTTTTATTTACCGGTGATACACTTTATTTTTTACATTTCCACATACCGTATGTTGGTTTTCTATTTATCTTTGACTCACTTACTGTACTTTTGTTTGTAATTTTGAGCATTCTCAAATTTAATTTTGAGCAATTTTGAGCAAGAATTTCCTCCAGGATAAATAAAGTTCTATTTAATCCTATCTATTTAGTTTATTGCTAAGAACATTCGTGTTTCATTATCAAATACAATTATGTTGCATGAACTAAATACATGCAGTAAAGTTTGAATTTTTAAACTTATTTATGTTGATTTTGCTAAATACAGTTGAATATTTAAAAAATCTTTTAACATTTAATTAATGCAGTTGAACTCTCGTATTTTAATTGTCAAAAATGATTAAGCACTGCCAACCTAGAGGAGTCATGTTACGGAAACAACATCCAGGATTTTCTAAGAGGCAGTGATACTTCATGAAGCTCGGAGAGGAGAGACTGAGCAAAAGTTGCAGAAACATCTAGTCCTACAATAATGAGACTGATGATCGATTTATGGGAAAACATCGGTCAGCAGTGGTAGGTGAGAGGGATTTTGAGATGCTGAGTCAACTGAGTGTGAAGATGATTTCTCTAGGGGGAGCAGAGAGAAAAGAGTACAAAAAAAACAGTATCGAGGCACAACAGTGTTTTCGTTTAGCTAGGTCTGCTGAGCGCCTGTCATATTCCATCCCCTGTAACTATAAAGAATAATGGACTACTTGTCAATGCTCAGTGTCAGAAAAAGTAATGAAAAAGTTGCTCAACGTACACACACACACACGTCCACATGTGAGGACCTCATTCTCTAAGTTAATTGTGGGGACCACCACTACTACACACACGCTTACACACACACACACACACACACACACACACGTCCACATGTGAGGACCTCATTCTCTAAGTTAATTGTGGGGACCACCACTACTACACACACGCTTACACACACACACACACACACACACACATCCACATGTGAGGACCTCATTCTCTAAGTTAATTGTGGGGACCACCACTACTACACACACGCTTACACACACACACACACACACACACACACACACACGTCCACATGTGAGGACCTCATTCTCTAAGTTAATTGTGGGACCACCACTACTACACACACGCTTACACACACACACACACACACACACACACACACAAACACAACACACACACAAACACAACACACACACACACACAAACTTCTACATGTCTTTAACTATTTGTGAGGACCTCATTCTCTAAGTTAATTGTGAGGACCACCACTACACACACATACACTCACTCAATCACACACCCAAACGAACACTACACACACACACACATACACTCTCTCAGGTGTTTGCTTGTGTATGTCCTTCCAGCTGAGTCGCTCCAGAGTGATTGAGTGTCTCTGGAGATAAATAGAGCAGGAAATGACATCCCTCCACAGATTCCTTGCGCTGTCTCACTCCATACCTCAGTATCATCATCCCTCATTCATCCCCCTCTGCAGCTCCTCTCCTCCACCGCTGCTCATCGTCTGACCCCTATTCTCTGCCCCTCTGCGTCTTAAAATGAGATTTGACTCGTTTTGACCTGATTCGGTCGCTTCAAGTCCGACTCAGTTCATCCAGCTCAGCAGGTTCTAGTCAGAGCTGTTGGAGTGACTCCGCCTCCTGCAGCCAGATATTAAGTAACCGTATGATTCTTGGTTCCATCACCTCTGCGCACGTCTGGATGACCCTGAACAAGATGATGAGCCTCAAACTGTGTTTGATGACGAACCGTCACTGGAGTCAGAATGCGATAAAAACTTAAATTTGCCACCAGGGGAGAGAGATGGTCCCTTTAAAACCATCCTGTGGACAATGTCTTCTAAGAAGGACTTAAGAATAACAAGGTGTGGAGGTAAAATCAACTTGTATGTTGCTTTTCAAAGCCTTTCAAAGTTGCTTATCTGAAAATACAGATATAAATACTTTTTCCAAATGAATAAGAAAATTTACATTTTATGCAGGGAAAGAGGGCAAAAATACTGTCATGTCAATGAATCCATCATTCCATAGGAAACAGTCTCTGATGGGGTCCCAGTCACATCCAAACTGAGGATTCTTGAATCTTCTCTGTATTGTACTGGGGTCTCCTGTACCGCTGATGACACAAAACACATCTAAGTAATCCACCGAAGAGGTGCATTCACTGCCTCTCAGACGGCTTCAGTCCACTTTAGATAACATAAAGTACTTCTATCTGACTCTCATGGATATTAGGCAGATTAATCTCCAACACATTAGTGGATAATCTGAAAGAGAAAAGATGAGATAAAGATACTGTTAAATATTATATTATAAGGGAGACTGGGGGGATACCACACATGAGCTGCTTCTATATCTTTTCTCTGAGAAAATTATAAAAACCCGTTCATTTACATATCTGCATAAGATCCTTCATCAATGTATTGTTATTTATTTTCTGATAATACATGTTTTTTTTTTTTTACATTTTTAGCTATTTTTTTGACCGTCATTCCTCAACTGTTGGTCTGATTTAGTCAAAATTTGATTCATGAATTGACTTGTAGAGATCTCTATCATATTTATGTTATATATCACTTTAATAATTCATATTTTACTCTCTTGAACGGTACCATTTTTAAAAATATCTTTCTTTCTCAGCTATAACTTCCTAATAGGCCTATAACGTTTTTTTGTTTACTGTAAAAGTTCATATTTTACTCACTAAGTGGAGCTTTCTTCAGAATTTTTTATTTTTTTTGACATAACTTCACATTTAAGATGAGTTCAATCAGGGAGATTGCTTATGCAATGCAGGGGATTGGGCTGTTTTCGGTGATACAACCTTGTTGTCGGGAATGACAGCATAGGCGTTGTTGTGCACATGACTCAGGCGGACACTCAGACTGTGTTTGCAAATTCATTGAGTCTTCGTTTGCAAATAAAGCGATGCCTGCTGCTGGATTGGAAAGAACTGAGCATTTTTTCACAGAATAAATGTGCCAGCATGATTAACCCTTTAATGGCCAGCTCAAGTGTTTGGTTGAGCTGATTTTGAGTCTCTATTTCTTGCTGGAATATGTGACTGAACCTGTTTACAATCTGACCCAATGGTATCATGTATTTGCTAAAGACTAAGGGGCCAATTATTTAAGCATATGAAGACCTACTAAATAGAATTATGTAACTTTTTACAACCAAAATTTTTTATTTTAAACATGTTTTACCAAAAGGTGTAGTTTATCTAATTGAAATATCTTGTTGCATGAAATACAAATAGTCAGATTAAATTTTTTACTGACTAAAAACATTCTTCAACCAAAATAAAGTGGATGGATAAAGTGGAATTTTTATGGTAAATTCAGAGTGTCTTGGATATTTGATTATTTAAATGTATGAAAGAAATAAAACTTGCAAAGAATTAATTTTTCCAATTTTTTTATTTTTTTTTGGTGATGACATTAAAGGGTTAAAATAAAAAATAACACATTTCAGTCATCTCAGACTGTCTCATAGCAACAGTAAGAGCCATGTCTAGCACTCACCCTAAGCATCTGCTAATTGTTACTGTTAGCTAAAAGAAGGCTGGACACAATCGGCGAGAGCCTGATGTCTCTTCCAGAATGAGCAAAGGCAGCTTTTTTATTAGCAGAAGAAAATCGTAATTGTACATATTCCAGTGCAGCGATATCCTCCTGTTCCTGCAAGCGGACTCTGTGGCGTGTGACTAACCAGTCTGCTGCCTCAGTGCTGCTCAAGTATGAGCTGCTTCTGCGTGTTTGGTTCAGGTTCTCAGCACCTTCTGGCTCCTATAATATTCATCAGCTCAAACAGCAAAAAGCTGTTTGTTTCGCAGTTGTTTCGTCGTCTTCTGCAGCTTAGCTTCCTATATATTTCTTCTCCTTGACTTAATTCTTTGATTTAATAATTTAACTAGGCCTACTCTTGTCAGAGGCAGCAAATATATATCCCCAAAAAGTCCCAAATTCTCTAAGCTGTACAAGCAAACCCCCTGATAAAACTCTTTAATTCTCTTTCTTTCAACATTATATCAACGGTATTTTTTTGTAAAATGGCTCCCACTAGTGAGTGAAATAGGATATATATGAGTCAGATCTCATTGAGTTGATTCATATGTATGGGAAACCTCCGGAGATAAAACTCCCCATAGACTCAGAAATATAAAACCAATCTGTGACAAAATTACTCCATTTCTATCTGGTACTAAGGTCTATTGGGGGTATATAATCTGAAAATGATACATGATATAGTTTTTGAGTAAGGCCTATTTCTGTAAAATAGTGTTTCTTTGTAAAAAAAAAAGCTACCCCTAGCGGTTAACATGTGAACTATTGTTATAAATAAACTAAGATATTTACAAGATAGAGCTCCAATATTTGATCAAAATGCAGCAAATTTGGACTAAATCGGACCAACGGTTGAAGAATAAGGATTTATTGGAGATAAAGCTCCCCCTAATGTTGGGAATTTTTATAACCAACCTTTCCCAAAATCACCGCAGTTCTTGCTCTCACTAAGGTCTATGTGGGTGTAAAATTGAAATATTACGTTAATACGAAGGATCTGTGGCGGACGCAGCGGCGATGATTCCGTTATATCCTCGACTGTTCGGGGGTTTTCATCATAAGTTCAGTCACTGAGTGGCTTTGGAGGCGCAGGAGGGCGTTTAGTGGGATGCTGCTACCGCGCCACAAATGCCAAAGATGTGTCCTTGAATAAATTTAAGATATTTCATTCCTTTCATTCCTTCTACCACAGATAAAAAAAATTCTTATTTTTCTGTGGTTTATGGTGTTAATCCTCTCTAGGCGTATTACATGAATGTGTGTGTGCGTGTGTACGTGTGTGTATGCATCTGTGTGTGTCTGTGTCTGTGAAGGAGAAATTAATCTGGAACCTGAGGGCCTCTAAGCAACAGGATTTAATATGCACAACACAAAACTTCAGGCCTGATTAAAATGCTTGAACTCTGGTCTCCATCAACAACAAGGACACTCCAGATTCAAGTGTTCCCGTTAATACAGATGGACGAACTCAGACTGCAGACAGTGTCGCATGGGAGGAGGAGGAGACACCTCCGGTAGCCAGCTGCACCTTTCAGGGCCAGATCCAGGATCAGACCTTTAGGGGGGCTCCGCCCCTAAAGAGAAAGTCACATCCACACAGAATCTGAAAAATAATTGAACCTTCCCCGCCACACATTTAACTGGATAACAAATACACTTTAATAATTTAGGGTGGGCACTGTGAAATGAAAAGACTAAATCCATCCATTCATCCATACATCCATGCATTCATCCATGCATCCATGCATCCAACCATTCATCAATCCATGCATCTAACCATTCATAAATCCATGCATGCATCCATTCAAGCATCCATACATCCATCCATCCATCCATCCATGCATGCATCCATCCAAGCATCCAACCATTCATCCATACATCCATCCATTCATCCATACATACATCCATCCATCCATCCATTCATCCATCCATGCATCCATCCATCTATCCAACCATCTATCCATCTGGGTCCTTTCCACCAAACATTTCAATTTCCTCTGGAAAAACACTGATTGATTACTATTTAGCATAATGTCATTTATAATATCCACAGCAAAAGGGTTAAGCTGCCAAATGTCTCGGAACATTAGGGCCACAGGGCTCAGCTCTGCTGAATCCCTAAAAGGAGAATAAGAGAAGAAACAAAGGGAGTCAGCGAATTCGATGTTTCCCTCTCCTTGTTCCTCCAAGTTTCCACGGTTTTAACTATACTTTGAGTTCCTCTGGGAGTTGAAATACACACACACACACACACACACGCTGAATTCCCTCTTTCATTCAGAACCAGAACTTCAGATAACCTCGCCAACGCATCGCAACATCATATATTTTGTGCAAACAAAGAAGTCCTGAAGAAACTTTCCTGAGGCCTGATCCGAGATGAGCTGGTCCGAGAGACAAGCCTTTATCAGGTCCTTGTAAAAACCTTTTCAAACATTCCACAGTTAAAATTCTACTGCTGCCTACAGAAGCTTTCAAACCGACCTCTGCAGCCTGATCCATCTTTGCATGCTGCCCTAAAAGGTAGAATGCGTTGACTCATCAAGTCTTGCCTCATTGAAGGTTCCCACACACTTTTCATGACTGGTGCCGGTGGCTTCAGGTGAAAGGATGAGTGCTGCTCTTATGTGTCTCATCAGCCACCGTTGATGTTCCCTTGAACAAGAACCTCAGTATTTATTGTCCCACGGAGCTTTTCATTGGCCAGAGAAAGAGTCAAGTAAGGCTGCAAAGAAACCGGTCTATCAATGAATTTGTGGAAAAAAGGCTACTGCAGGACAAAACGACTAACATTCAGTCCAAACATCAGGATTTTAAAGTTAAAAATGTAACGACCCTCCTCCCACGGGATCAATAAGGTATTTCTCATTCAGATTCTGATCTCTGAAAAAAACTTCTCTTGAAAATAAGCTTCATTGACGTCCAGTATTTTTTAGTTTAACATACCTACAGGTGAAGATCTGCGTGTGTCTCGCTCTCCACCTCTCTTTCGGTCAATCGGAGCAGAAAAGTGGCCTGCTACTTGTCTTAAATGCGTGCCCGTGGTCCTGGGGATCAAATTTTACTGACCACCGCGCATTACCCTCTACTGATGGTGTCCCACTCGAACATGATGCCCAAAGCAAGCGCGTGCTCTGCGTATAGGAAGGGGCAGGCCTGTCCTTGGAGGAGATAATAGATGACTCACCAGGGTCTAAAGCTACTTCCTGGTAAGGAGGGTGGGGAGACAAAAAGCCAGCGGTAAAGCTGGGCTTTACAGGAGAGGAAGACTCCTCGGCCTTGGTTAGCTACTGCCCATAGAAGAAAGACCAGTGTAAAACCCACAACCTCCCTGTCACCGCCCTGGGTCACCCGCCTCCTGCAGGTGAACCCCCGGTGTAATGCTAGGGGCCAGCTCAGCACATTTTGCACTCTACCTAATAACTTCACTTAATGGGCTTGAAGTCTGCTCATCTCAATCCCCCTCAATGCTTGCTCCACATTGAGGGGGGCTAGTATCCAGTATGAATCCTGTCTGAGGGTCTTCTAATAATAAAGTGGTTCTAAAGAACATACTAACATTTCAATGCATCTGTCCTACACACACTTTATGTTTCATCATAACAGAAAGGCAGTAAGATTAATTTGCAGGTTCTATATCAGCGACACGATAGTGCTTGAAGCACAAACCCTTCTCCTGTCATACATCCTGCGCTCGTATGCAGCTCGTATCGTTGCACATGAGCAGAAAAACAATGAAAGCTGTATCTGCACATCAGGAGCTTTGTTTGGTTGTGACTCAATCTTCTTTCTTTCTTCCAGCTAAGCTGTTTGCACACAGATAACCACAAGCAAACAGGGCAGATAATTGCACCACCGAATGAAATATGAAGAAAAATGTGCAGAGGCATGTGCAGGAAATGAACAACTGTTTAGATGTACGGTTGGATGAGCACAAGTGCAGTGGGACGCACATAAGGATTCGGCGGATGCTGCCTGGGAGGAAATATCCCGTCTCCTTCCAATTAATAACGAAAGACATATTTCCCCGGCTTTAATGCGCAGTTAGTGTCATCTGCGTCTTTTCGATCTCTCTTCCATCCATCTCTCATTTTTCCTCAGTTGGCAGGATTTTATGATGCATGCACAGCAGGCTGAAGCTCAAAGTCCACGGAGTTCACAGTGCAGGAATCATCTCATGAAAAATAGATCTGCTCTATAAAAAGCCACAATCTATAGCCTCCAGTCTATTTGACTTGTTTCTGCAAAACTGGAAGTGATTTGGACGAGTGTGCGGAGTAATGACATCCAGTGTCTGGGAGGAGGGAAATGATGCTGCTGATTGGAGACTTTTTTACAGACGGTGGTCTGTAAAGACATCCCCCTATTGAACTCCTCAATTTAAATGTGAAGATAGTGAGTGAAACAAAAAAGATCTCTTCCAACTCATTTTATACGGCCCAAAATCGTACCAATATTTGTGAAATGAAGTGCCGAAATTCCCCTCTGTTGTTGGTATAAAATAATCCCCATAAAGACTGAAATATGAACTATTTCAGTAAAAAAGAATATATATATTCAAGATAGATCACCTCTAGTTACGGTTAAAAAACTTAAAAATTATGGCCTTGAAATGTTTGGAGATAAGGCTCCCACTATTGTTTAAAATATACAAACAACATTTCCCAACATCAATGCAGTTCATACATGCACTGCGGTCTATGCTGGTTTGCCCGGTTCTATTTAAGTTAAAAACGTTTTTCTTTGTGTTTAAAAAAGTTCTGCACTCAGAAAAGTGTTTTGGGGCTAACGGCTCCTAAGGTTGCTGTTTAATTCTTTATTGGGTCTTTGTCAGATTCCAGATTACTGAGCCTCAGAAAAGCTACACGCACAGATAGAAGAGCAGCTCCAGATGGCCGGTGAGAGACGACGCAATAAATGTCTTCAATCAATCATGTCCCAGTTGTACACGTGGTAAACAGGACGTCATTATCATAACTACAGTTTATTATCCACTCCATGATGTCTTTAAACATACAGATGAGTTTTTACACCCCATCAGTTTGATTGATTTAACAAATCAGTTAGGAATAATTAAAGCAATTAGAAATCTATCAACAACCACCACTGCTCTGCTTCTTGTTTACCTCATGTTGTGTAAATGTGATCAGTCAGACAAATAGTGACCTTATATTCAGTCTATAGGCCTACTGCTTGTAATTGAAATAAAATTTAAAAATGATGATGATGATGATGATGACTGTGTGGACCCAGGGAACAAAAACTGAATTCATAACATTCATCTGTGTGTAACACTGAGACATGGCTTTACTATGTTTGTGGAATTAATGTTTGATTTAAAGTTTTTGAAGTTAGTCAGTTGGATCTGAACAACTGGTAGACCCTTATAAATTTATTTATAAAGCTTAAGTCCCCATTTTCACACACAAAGTGCTCCTGTATCTTCACGCTAAAACATTCGGCCAATTCATCAATTCACCTTTATATGTATGTTTTTTGGCCTGTGGAAGGAAGCAGGAGAACTTGGAGGTTCTACCAATAAAAGTCTGAAGGTCCCTGGTTGCCCCGCCCTGGGGTCAGAACCCCGAAAACGAAGAAAAGAATCAGCGTAATCAGTCTCAGCAGCTTCATCAGCTACCACCACCAGTATCCAGCTTCCATAAGGGGGATTCATCTAACTGCTACTAAGGGTCAGATTCTTTTCGATCACAATTTCTTATCATAGCCACTATCTTTTTTTTTTTTTTATTAACAATGAATTTAAATAATTTCATCCTGATTAAACTGTAATCCAAGTATATAATATAAAGGAATAATGAATTTACATTACAACCCTTGAGCCATCTATGACATAGAGTCAAGCTTTCTCTCTTCTCTCTGCAGATCTCATCTTCCTCCCTCTCCGTCTCCCCAGACGCCTGCTATGACGATATTACATTCCCGTATGGGGAATATTACACCGGCATGCCATCTGTACTCTCATCCCATCTTCCCCTGCGGTGAGGGAGCGTCTCTATGTGTGTGAGGATGCGGGAGAAGGGTGTGTGTTCACATCAACAGTCACAGAAAAGAGTGAGATGGAGAAATAGTTTAAGTGAATGAGCGTTGGTTTGTTGGAAGATGCAGTCTGAGCGTCACTGCAACGATGTCTGCACATCCACGCAAAATACAAGTAGACAAAAAGATCTGCTGTATCTCACTGCAGCGAGAACATCTATTATCGTGTTTGCACTTAATGGTGGAAAAGTAAAAGCTTTTCCACCATTAACACCAAACCAAACGTCATGAATCGTCCATGTCTCAGAACCTCTGAGAGTTTCTTTGTCTTTTTCCTCTCTCATCACGGCCTCACACATCTGCTGCCTGAGTTCGGTCCACATCTGATCCCCATCACCACATCAACCAGCAGAATAACTACAGCTGCTTTTCGTTTTCCATGTTGTAGCTTCTGTATGTCCAACTATCTCCCTTTGTCCAGAAGTCCTGTGTCAGATTTCATGGCAGCCATCAGCGTTTATGCATGACTGATCTCAGGTGTAAGACTCAGCTGCACCGCGGCACTTAACCTGAGCTAACCAATGATTAGTTAAAGCTAAGCCTGGTCTCAATGACATCCCCAAATAACCTTCAAACATATCCACAACTATCCAGTGTATCTGCATCACCTTGGTGTCTGTGGAATTAAGACCTAACATATGTTACTATGTGTGAGTAAGATGTGATTAAACACTAAAAGACTAATATTTCTCTCTGACTTTTATAGAGCAAAGGTTCTAACATCATTATATTACAGAAAGAAAATTAAACTAACAATCAGTGAATTTGTTCAGAAACTCTTTGATAACTACTGCATCACATGTGATAGAAATACCACAACATTCATGTTATTCTACACAGTTTCTGTGGGACATAACCAGGAGGACTCTAAATTTAGACCAGCTGGATAGACAATGTATCCAAAATGGGTCAAAAATGAGATTTTGACCCTAGAGAGGGATTTTGGCACCAAAATCCCATCTATATCCAATAGAGGGAGCTACATGCACACTTTACAACCTGTGGCTGTGACATAAACAAATGTTTTATTAAAATTGAAAATACTAGTTAGAAGCCTGATAAAGTGACCGTCCAAAGAAGTTTTAAATCCACAGGTTTGACCTTAGTGTTTCTAGCACATTTTTTACTGGGGTATCTTAATCACAGATTACATGATAAATAAAAAGACGTTCTCAGTGTGTTGAGAGCTGACCTCATTGATGTTAATCCAACTCTTAACATATGCAATTAAGTTCCACTTTCAGGAAAGGAATCGAGACCCGGACTCCTCCAGTACATAGCCAGCAGACAGTAAAATCCTGTATCCACTGTTCTCCACCCAATACGTATCATTTCAATTGGGATGCAAGGGAGAACAAACCATGTATTTATGGATAAATAAACGCCATTAGCATTCTGTTGCTTCACTTTGATTTTTACATACATGTGTTTCGTTTAATTTTTAAACCTTATTCCATAAAAATAAACAGCAAACTTGGTCTTCTTGGTTCTGTATAAAAACTACATTTAAGCAACAAATGCTGCACTTATTTCTCAACAGGTTACTTCCTCTCATGCATGTATGAACCGTCGATTTGAAAACTCTGGAAACACTGAACTGTGACAGCTTTTTGTATTGTATTTTAAAAGTTTATTTAAATATTATTATTGTGAAAACCACAGACTACCACAGACTGCTTCCTGTGAGGAAACTTCCTCAGAAGGAGGAGTGAAACACTGAAGAAGATGATGATTCTTAGCCAGGATAGAACCTGCTGGGATTCCAGCAGTGCCAGAAACTCATGCTAGTTCATAGAAACACTGACAAATCTGTGGTTTTAATTATAATGCAGAGAATTTTTTTTCATGAGTCTAATCTGGTGAAGATAAGACAGCAGACATTCAGGGTTAAAACAGAAGCAAGGGAATATCCATACATCACTGTGACTGTCTGAAGAGCAAGATCGATTATTGTGTGTGTGTGTGTGAGTATGTGCGTGTTTGAGTGTGTGTGTACTTGATGCACTCCATTATCTCAGCAAGAAGAGCCAGAATGTGAGTGTGCAATCCCTGATATGACTTTTGAAACACACACACACACACACACACACACACTCACACACACACAAAGGCAGAGGTAAAGCGGTGAGCTGAACCAGATAAATGCCACTCCTGTCAGGAAGAAATTGACCTCTGAGACCAGTAAACACACAAATGCGAATTTTATCCAAATTCACAGCAGTATCTCTGTTTATCACGAGGATGACTTACTGCTCTGCATCTGCATGTCTTTGTGTGTTTTTTGTTTGTGTTGTGAGTATCTGCCTGCACAATAATCACCACAGAGTGCATAATTAATTATTTTCCTCTATTTCCATGAGAGCCTTTCCTCCTTCTTTCCCTTGAACCCTGCTACTGCTCCGATCACTTTAATAGCTTTTCTGCTTTCTACTCTGTCTCTTCCTATTTGTAAGTGTGATGAATTACCCAGGAATCTATTACTCCTGCTGAATACCGATGGGCCATTAGGGATGAATTGGTTTTTGGACGACGTTGGCTTTGAGGTGTGGCAAGATCTTAATGTTCCCTGTATGCAGGTTCTAATCTATGCCAACCAACATGGAGGCAGAGTATCAGAGATGGTTCACGCTGACTAATACAACAATGAAAATACTGAGTTAGTATTTATATTCCCTGGGCTAGCGTCTGCAAGTGTGTAGGCGTGTGTCTGTGGGTGTCTTCAGGACAGTGCTCTGCCATTATTTCAATCACTTCAATCAACTCAAAGATTTTAAATAATCCATAAACTAACTATCAAGAAGTGAGTTTTCCTAATTTTTTTCCTAATTGTAGACCTTCTACAAAGCGAGGTCCCCAGTAGTGACGATCAGAACTGGAGTCCCCATAAAACATAAAAAACAGTATGAATTTGTGTCCACCGTGCTTGTTTCTGTGTGTATGTGTGTGGGTCCGTGTTTTTCTGTGCACGTGTATATATGTATCTGTATCTGTGTGTGTGTGTTTCTGTGAGTGTGTGTGCATGTGTGTGTGTTTCTGTGCGTGTATGTGTATGTGTGTGTGTGTTTCTGTGCTTGTGTCTCTGTATGTGTCTGTGTGTATGTGTATGTGTGTGCGTGTGTATGTGTTTGTTTGTTTTTATGTCTGAAAGGTCATGCCTCTCATCTCGTAGCGAGCCCTGAAGAGAACCACTGAATGGCAGCACTCATCAATATTGGCTACTGCCCTTCCTTTTATCCACATCATAAATCCATGGAGGCAAACACACATCTGGGTTCGAGGCAGAGAGATGACTGACCCTCATGATCAAGATGAAATGTCTAAAACAGTAGCACATTCTGTATAAACAGAACAAACAGAGGGATGTAAGGATGATGGAGGTGATGGATGTGATGATGGAGGTGTGTTTCAGAGACCCGCCATGCATAATCAGAGCGTTTGTCCCTCACCAGAAGCCACTTCAACGTTGATGAGTAACAGCACTGCCAGATGGGAGGAGTGGAGATATTCTAACAGAGGCTTAAAATTATAGTATTTTGAGGAAAATTACCATATCTCTCCAACAGTGTGAGTGTTCAGACTAACAAGTACTTCAGGATGTAGTTTACTGTGAGTAACTGGATGGCATACTCAAAAGTTGAGTATGGAACAAAGGACATTTCATTCTTCTCCCCTCCTCTTCTCTGTGGACTCCTGTTTCCTACTCAATGTCCCATGATGCAGTTCTGGCAAAAACATCTCGTTGGAGGACGCATGAAAACAGAAGAAGGGTCAAATCCTGATGATGTCAGAGTTTGATCTCTCAGTGTCGGATCTGCAGGATCATCATGATTTATCCTGATATATAACAATTATCATTTTTCTGTGAAAGTTTGATTTGAACAAATGATGAATGTGGAGAATCCGCCAGAGAAACTCAAGGCGAGAAATAAACACGACATTAAAGCACCTGGGGTTGGTTTTAGGCCCGAGAACACGTTTACGCCAAAGAACCGTAAAAAGCAAAGCGATGAAAGGGATGAGAAAGAGAGAGGAGATGGAAATGGTTTGATCAGAACGAGGAAACAACAGCGGCGTCCGGAGAGCAACAAGAAAACGTCACAGACGGTTACTGACTACATGCAGCTCTCAGCGTAAACACCTTTGTGTGGGAAACACTTAAAACCTTCTGTCATCTCCTCTACTGCTTTTCATCCTCCAGACGCTGCAGCAGGACAAACAAACAGAGAGGAAACAAACGTTTCTCGTGTTTACAGCTGCAGCAGGAGGAGAAAAGAGTTCTTAATGAATGATACTAGATAGGAGTGTGTGTATGTGTGTGTGTGTGTGGGGGGGGGGGGTATGTGTGTGTTTGTGTATGTGTGTATGAGTGTATGTGTGTGTGTGTGTATTTATGTATGTATGTGAGTGTATGTGTGTGTTTGTATGTGTGTGTGTGTGTGTGTATGTGTGTGTGTATGTGGGTATGTATGTGTGTGTATGTGTGTGTATTTGTGTATGTGGGTACATAATTTGAGAATGTACTAAGAAATAGTTTTATGAGATGTCGTGTTAACACGAAGGATCTGCCATCATGTCCACAACTTCTTGGGTATAAAATAAACATTGACGGTTGTTTCTTCACACTGCTGACCCCTGACAGCCCTGACAGAACCCTGAGGCTCCACTTTATGGAACCAGGTTCAGGTTCATCATCAGTAAACACCCGCGACAAGAACATCTCCATCAGCCAGACCCCCCCGGTGACCAGAAAGGGTCTCAGTGCTGTTTTAGTATCGTGTGATGCCCTAAATGCACCTTTCATTTAATGGATTTTATTCTTAACTTTTCAGATCTACAGCCAACGAATATCAGAATAAAGTTGCGTTCTTACGCTTTTGAAATTCATTCACATTTTAGTAACACGGCAAATGTTTTTAGTTCAAAGACTTGTCTTCATTTTTTGAGGGAATGGATGTGGATTTTATCAGGCTGGAATGTTCTTATCCTCCATGAAGAACTTTTCTGATGCCCTAGAAACAATATTATGAAAGTTTCAGAGAGCCGCGGTGAGATTTTACCTCCTGAGACCTGAAGACACTTTTTTTTAAGTTTGTTTTCATGTTTGTTTTGTTTGTTAGATCACGGATTCACTTTTATTTGACTTCTGCTGCTTCACATTAAAACCGTTAGACATTAAGTAAATATAATAGAATAATCTCTAGATGAAGAAGAGTTTTCCGACTACTTCTCTATGTTCTCACTGACTCCAACTGGTTTTACTGTCATTATAAAGACATTGCAGTTATTTACTGCTCTTTCACTGTGTTTAACATCGTCTTTAATAAATCTACTCTAGTTGAAGTCAAATTTAATTTCCTCAAATTCTATTTTTCAAATTGAGTGAAAAGCTATAATCACATGTGAGAGAAATGAAACGAGTTTTACAGTTTATTACCTGAGAAGTCTCTTTACGGCACAGACGGAATGAAAATGTGCCCAAATGGCCGATTTGGAGATTCAGCGTGAACCTGTTTCTGTTAAAACCTCTTAAGGTCCCTCTGCTTCACTGCTTCAGCATCAAACCCGACGGATGTCCTGATCCGGTACTGTGCTGTGGGTTGCTGGAGGTGTGAGCTGGAACATCACGATGTTACAGCAGATATTCCCTTTAGAACTTTACGTCACATTAGGCAGGTATGAAATCTCTCTGTTCCATCTTCTGCTCACAACTCTGCATGCGTCTCACAAGGGTTACCTTAAATAAGAAACCAGGATGGAGGAGATAAACCCCTTTGGAGTCTGGGGTCATGTGGGCATGGACCCCACAACCCCAATCCTTAGACTTTGTTTACCACATTAGTCAATGTTCAACGTGTAGAACCTTGTTTTCAGCACAATATATGAGCTCACAAATGTTCCTTCGTTTGAACGGACTCCATAAACAGAACCCAAATATATGTAAGGTTAAGGATCCCCACGGCGGGGTCTCACACTCCTGAGGATTAAAGTTATCCGACAACCATTCACTGTATTTACATCACTCCATTGGGGCGGCAGTTTTAATTTTAGTGGCTGGTCCAGACTTTGCTGTTGGATTAAGTTTATTCAGTGGAATCTCACTCACTCACATTTATTGATTCAATAATCATATTTTTGTTGATAGTTGATTTCATGACACATTTCATTATTTTGTCTTGCAATAGTCATATTATGGTCTATTAAGTTCTTCTCACGGCGTTACAATGTTGTTGTTGTTGTTTGTGTGGAGGCTGGCTGAAATAAGCCCATTGTTTTTTTTGTTTTTTTTGCCTCTTCCTGCTCTGAACCTTAGAAGTCATCTTTGAAACTATCTGTTTTCTGTGTATTTTTAAAACGTGTAAACTAACCAACCTAAAACTTCCATCTGACTGCTGGATGTTCACGTTCTTCTGACTGTACCAGACGTCTGCAGCTGCTAATGAAAAACGGCTCTTCCTGCGGTTCCTGCCCCAAAACAGGAAGCGGTGTAACGTAGAGAGAAATCTGTCGAGCAGCAGACACAGGAAATGAAAAATATTCCTTACTGCTGACTGTGGTATTTATTAAAATCTGTCAGCCTTACAAACCGAAGGTTTTAAGGTTTACTGCATTTTCTCAGTCTAAGGATCGTAAATTGTTGATAAAGTATTATTGATATGTATAATATAGATAGATATTATTATATCTATGTAATGGAACAAGACTGAGCTGCTCCTCAGCGAGGTTTAAGCTCGACTTAACGAAACCCTGTGATGGCGAGGAGACGTGAGATCGGAGCTGAGCTCTGATGCAGCATTTATGGTTATTGTGGTAGAAGTTTTGTCTAGTTCTGACCTTGCGAGGTTAGAGGTCGGGGTTTATAGATAATATAGATATGAACTCAGTTGTTTGGTTGAAGACATTGTGGGTCACTACTTCTTACTGAAATATGTGACTAAACCTGTTTATAACAGTCACAGCAGCAGCA
The DNA here is from genome assembly GCA_037951165.1 of Lophius americanus. NCBI lineage: Eukaryota > Metazoa > Chordata > Actinopteri > Lophiiformes > Lophiidae > Lophius > Lophius americanus. The sequence continues at coordinate 310,620 of JBBDHG010000300.1, forward strand.
TTTACGCTAAACAGCAAGGGACCACAGATGGAGCCCTGAGGGACACCACATGTCTGATTTTATTTTATTTTTTAATTTTTTTTGGGGCACATATCTAAGTGAGTGAAGACTTCCTGAACAGAATTATGTAACTTGATTTAACCAAGAAGGGTCAAATAGTTTTATAAAAACGTGGATTACTAAAATGGTGAAGAGATAATAATTATATAATGAAGGTAGTAACGGATTGTGAATCTATTAAATGAAATACAAACTTTCCTTTGTCTGTTTCTTTTTTTTTACACTTTGAAAACAAGCTTGACCAAATGATTTGTCATTCTTATGGTTAACTTAGAGTGTCTAAGTCCCACAGTAGTTTTTCTGGTTGAGGACTTGAAAGAGTTTTAAACACAAAGTTCTGGATGACTTTCTCCGTTTCCTGTTTCTCCTTCCATCCAATCACAAACTGTCGGGTTTCTACTTCAGCCAATCCTTTGTAAGCTTTAAAACCTCCGTCTACAATCAGATCCTGACACTAAGCTACATTTTACACCAGCAGCACTTTCCAGGCTCCAGGATGATCCTCCCTCCTACTGGGAGGTCCTGATCCATCAGGCGGCCCCCCCTGGAGATCTCCTCCCTGCTGGGGTTTAAACCCCGACCTGATGTTCAGAGTCAGATTAATCTCAGTCTTATTTGTTTCTCTGTCTCTCCTGAGAGAACAAACTACAGCAGGTTGTATCTCAACACACTTGATAACGGAGAAACTCCTATTGAAGCTCCGCCTCCTGACCAATCAGTTCTCTGAAACAATATCAGAACCACTCCTGGACCCAGCGAATCATCATCATATGGTTATTCAAATAAACATAAGAGTTTGAGGATGTTTAATCTTTGAGCATTTCTTGAAGCGGTTTATCGGCAGAAACGTTTAATATTGGTGGTACTAGTGCATCGATTTTACAATCAATTATAATTACCCACAACAAGGCAGCGGAGACGTGTGGTTTACTTTTAACACACCGGTATTAATCAATGACCTTTAAGTGACCCTGTGAAATAAAACCGACGTTTCAACGTTCAGTTCTAAAACTCTCTTTCTTATTGTCGCGGATGTCTCTCGATTTTGGACAAACTCCCATGAATCGCTATTTTTAATACCCATACTTTGTCAAAGTGGTGATCATTTCAAGCGGTCGACTTTGCTCATGCAAATATATCCACCTCCAGCGACCTCTGAGACGACGGCGGCGAAATTCAGCAGACTGGATGAAATAAGAGCCGGCGTCTAATTTAAGAGGCAGCTTTGACCCTCTTGACCGGAGGAGCTACCATCTGTGAAACCCGAGGGCCTGGAACTCTTGACATTATGTAACAGAGAATAATATTAACTGAGCTGAAAGGCCTTGCTTACGTTTCGTGGAATAATCCGACTTTAACTAAGGAGCAAAAAGTACCGAATTATACAGTTATAATTAGTAGCTGATAGCTAATAGCTATTACGAGCTGCTGACTAACAGATTTAGGTTCGGTGGAATGCACCTGTTGATGCTTGAAATCTTGAATTAACTTAATCCTCCATCGGAGGCTGTGAGGGCTGGAGCTGATGATGCATCTTGATGCCAGGAGAAGCGTTTAGCGGCTGTCAGCCGGCGCTCTCGCTAACAGCATCAACATGGATGCACAAAGGCTTCCCGCAAAATAAATGTCCTCGCCCTGCCAGGGTTTCAAATAACCTTTTCATCCCGTGTCCCCGAGTGCGAGCATTAAGAAGACACATAACCGTGGCAAATGTCACCGATAAAGATGATGGTAATGTTATTATTGAGCGTCTCAAATCATCAATACGGAGACGGAGCCGTTAAATGAAAGGAGTGAGCGAGGAAACGACACGGATGATATGACACGCCGGGAAGTTGGAGGTCTACGGACAGGTTGACAAATCAATTCCGGTGTGTGTGTGTGTGTGTGTGTGGGGGGGGGGGGGGGGGGGGGGGGGGGGGGGGGGGTAAATGAATTCACTGACTTGTAGCAGAGAGACGCAGGAACGTATTTAATCAGGGTTGGTAGTCTGGACATGCATGTGATGAAAGTGTGCGTGTGCTTGTGTGTGTGTGAGTTAACGGTTATCACTGTGTTTACATCCTTTCAAGTAACACTTCAATCAGCACAGAGGCCGTAAAGATCCTGTTGAGGCAGGAATTAAAGATCCTGTTGAGGCAGGAGTTCCTTAATGAATCCTTAATGAGCGGGAAGCTGCGACGAAAAGCTGGAAAGACAGAAATGAACAAAAGGTCGCGGATTTTCTCGACAAACGCTGAAACGTGGACCTAGCTGGAGGTTTTATGACCAGCTTCAAGCTGTCCTCTCTGACAGCAAGGGCATATCCCAATAAGGTCCTCAACCCCCTGCGTTGTACAAGCAATCCCCCTGATTGAACTCCTCGATTTAAATGTCCGAAAAACAGTTTTTTTGTTAAAATTCTCAACCTAATGATTAAAATATATAATATTAGAGTAAATATCATAAGTAGAACACATATCCTCTTAGTCGATTAATGGCCTCCAAGTTTGGACTAAATCGGACCAAGGGTTGCGAAATTATGCCCTGAAAATTTTTTGGAGATGAAGCTCCCCCTAAGGTCGGAAATATGCAACTGACCATTCACAAAATCCATCCACTTCTTCCTCGTACTAACGTCTATGCGAGTATAACGTTTGAAGATGATCCATGTAATAGTTTGTGAGTTATCGAGTTTACTGGAAGGACCTGTGGTGGCGGCGGACGCGACGATGATGATTCCATTTTACTCCCGACTTTTCTGCGATCGAATTATATTCTTAAAAAAAGATAAAAATAGTGTTTTTAGCATTTCCTCTAACGAATGCTCTATAAGGGACCTATAGCTTGAGTCCGGAGGACGACCAGTCATTGTATTTGGAATCATAGTTGATTCAAGCATGTTTCAAACAGTAAAAACTAAATCAGACTATCGTGGAAAAAAAGTTAATTTGAGTTAGCTTAGCTTGGCGCTTCTTCATCATGAAGTTTAATCTCTTAATCGCTTTGGTAAAGAACTTCTTTAGAAAACAATTCTACATTCTTTAGTTAAATCCAGTTACATAATTCTGTTCAGTAAGTCCCCACAATCTATAAAAGTCCCCCAGAAATCCTTCTTTGACTCTGTGGTGTCCCCCAGGGCTCCATCCTCGGCCCCTTACCCTTTAGCGTAGACATGCGTCCCCTGGGTCAGATTACAAACCGGTTCAGTCCCGTCTTTCAGGAAGAAATAGAGACTCCACCAAACATCTGAGCAGGACGTTTATTAACGTCCTTCCATTCTCAGCAACCTCTCCCAGCCTCAGAAACATCTGGATGTGACGTCTGACTTCAGCGTCGCTGTGAAAGACTCACTATGATCCCGGTTCTAAGCAGCCTAGCCGACTCACACATCGATCGACACCCCATAATTACCGGCACTGATTTAGAGGCGGAGGTGTTTGGAAATCACAGGTTTATTCTCAGAGTGGCGAATGTTCACAAAGAGCACAGGAGTCAGGGTGGCGCCGATCCGAAGTGTAGATATTTCATTAAATGTCATTTAAATTTAGATGCCGTGACGATGTGACGACTGGTACACTGTAAAAAGAGAAAAACTTTTTTCTCTGGTGACATGAAGCATCACTGAGTCTAAAAGAATTTTGTTAGACGTTGGAATTTTTAAATCCTGAATTTCCCTTTTTGCACTGTAAAAAGAGCATTTTTGTCAAACCTACAGAAATTACATCAATTTAAACTGAATAATTTATATTTCAGTGAAACCCTTTTCATTTAAGTTGTAAATTCTTAAATTAAGTCAAGAGTGAATGCAAATATTTTCCAAATCAACAACCGATCTATTTTACAGTGTGTAATATTTGTTCTTACTGCTGGAATAAAATAATGTCAGATTTGTGCACCAATAATTAATCTTTGAGGTTTTTGAAACTAGTATATTGAAAAAAATGTTTTATTTAAAGACATTAGAAGAATTTCCAAAGCGGAAACTTTTTCTCTTTTATGCGTTTGGGGTCCGATTATACACTGTAAAAAGAAAATCATGGAAGAACTAAAAGTACTACTTCAGCCTGAATGAAGTAGTTTTAATTGCTGACTAATTAATTTAAATCGTGAATACTTCATTTGATAAAGTTTAAGCAGCTGAAGTTATTTTTAGTCTTTGTGTTGAGAATTCTCTTTTTACAGTGTAGGACCGGAACTTCTTCCTCTTGAGGTCCAAAACAGACGTGACACCTGGAGAAGAGTCTGACTCTGAGTCTGAGACGTTTGCCTCAGTAATGAGGTTCAGCCTCCATCCAATGGATTTCTCAGTGATTCACTATCGACACGACCAACTGGATGTTCACTCCAGACCACAGCGGTGGACACGCAACAACAAACCGCCCAAACCAGCACAAAGACGCCGCATCATCATCCTCATCATCACCATCGTCACCACGGCTGTCCACTAGATCTCAGAGCGGAGGAGCATCAGCGTCTCTCTGTCGCAAATACTTTCCTCTTTCTATCTTCATCTCACTCTTCCTCACCAGGGCTGTACGCAGACGTGCATTCATTACAGACACACACACACTTACACAAACACACACACACACACACACACACACACAAACAAACACACACACACACACACATACATACACAAACACATACACACACACACACACACGCACTTACACACACACGCACTTCCATACACACACACACACACACAAACACTTACACACACACATACACAAACACGTACACAAACACACAGACACACACTCACACACACACACACACAGGGAGCGGTCAGAAAGACACACCATCAGAGACACACGTGTTTGCGTACACTATAGAGACGGTCTGAATGGGCTCTGATTGACAGCTGGGAGGATGAATGGATTGGTGACCCCGGGATGAGAACATGTGCCACACGCCGCCGTGAACAGACACAACGATGAGGACGAGGGGTTTTTATGAGAGGAAGCAGCCAAGGTCAGAGGCAGGATCCTCGCTTCTAATGCGCAGCGTCGCTCATCACCCGGAGGAAGAGTCAGGGATTAATGCGGAGATCCATTCTCCACGCCGAGGCGTGAGGGAGAGCGGCGAGAAATGATGAAGAGCAGAGAAGCAAAGGGACAGAGAGAGAAAGAGAGAGAATCAGAGGGGACAGAGGGGCGGGATGAAGAGGAGAAAAGATGGAATGGATGAGAAGGAGCAGAAAAGGAGGAAGAGAGAGAAGCAACTCGACTTCAGCGCCGTGAACGTCCCACCGGTCCAGCTGTAAAGATACGAGCCTCTGGAGGAGGAGAAGAACCAAAAGGTCTCAGACACTGATGAAGGCGAAGCTCGGTTCATAAAGGGCCCAAACCCTGGAGGAAGGCCAACCAGACATAGATCAGTTCTTCACAGCCTCATCAGAGCAGCTGGGGATCAGGACCACAACCCTCGCCACCGCAGGAGAACCGTAGTGGAGTCCAAAACCCGCCGACCTCCAACAAGAGGCTCCAAGGATGATCCAACCACAACAACAGCTTGAAGGCACCTGAAAACCCGTTAAAATCCAGATCCAGGACGGAGGAACGACTGATGAAGATTGAGGTACAGGCCCACCAATGATCCATCAATCAGGACGGGAAGGAATCACACATGGAGAGAGAGACATGTGGTCCAGGCTGAAGTCTGGAGCCTCCTCCAGAACCTCCCGCATCAGTTCTGCCGACGTAGCATCTAGAGCTACGTGCTAACGCCTCTGATGTCACAAGGTGACAATAAAACTATGAAAGGATGAAAAACGATGAACACGAAGTGCTTTGCGGCGGGTCTTTGAGGTCATAAGTGTAAAATGATAAAAGCAGATGGGGGTCAGGCGATTGGGAAACAGGAAGTTCTATGCGGTCGGATTCAGCAGGCGTGTCCTGAGGTCACCGGGGAACCCGGTCCGCGGTTCTGGCCGCAGTTCGGAATGTTTGTTTCAATAACTTGAAGTCCGTTCACAGCTCAGCAGGTTTCCTGGTGCTGAGGGTGGAGATCCAGTTCACCTCTCCCCGAGTGAGCAGTTCAATCCACGGTTTGAGTGAACCAGAACCAGAACACAGAGATGAGTAAAGAACAAATGAAAGGATGAAACCGGTCTTTTTTATTTCTACTGCATTAATCAATTATCCTCCTACAAAAAACTGAATCCAAGCAGAAACCACAGTTTTCAGAGACCGGTTCTGGAAACCGTCTAACTTTGTTCTTGGCTCACAGTCCAGAACCGACTCTCCTGAGCTGAAAGTATAAATCTTTAAAACCGGGTCATAAAAATCCTTTGATTTTTAAACGGGTTCCTTTAATGTCCTCAAACAGCTGCCCACCCGAGCCTTTAGCTTAACGTCACTTTACGGCACATCTGCACATTCGGAGGGAGAATTTATCTGAGCCGTGGAAAAATAAACATTCAGTGGATCAGAACACACACAACATTATAACCAGCCGAATGTGTACTGAGTCTCTGTGATTCCCCGGTTACCGGTCGGGCTGTCAGTGGCTGAGACGGTTCGGTCAGTGAGTGGACATGTTGTTCTTCAAGTAAGGGGCCGAGGATAGAGCCCTGGGGGACACCAAAGGTCAAAGGGACCACAGACGAGGAATTAGGCGTGGCTATTGAGAAAGAATTGTTTTGGGGGCATATAAACGTATGTAAGGAGTTACTTTACAGAATTATGTAACTTCTTACAAACAGAAAAGTCTAATTGGTTTGTTGTTGTTTTTTATATAAAATCCAGCTTTGCCTAAAGATGGAGATAATCTAATTAAAATAAAATAATAATTATTATAATACTGTGTTTTTTCCTTGAAATACAAAATTTCATTTTTCCACTACTGTTTAGAAAGATTTTATTTAATTTTAAGGCTCGATTTAAAGAATGTATAAGATATTGAATTAATAAATGCCCCCAAATGAAAATGGCGAGGAGATTAAAGCGTTAATTAATTAACTGTATAACGGTATCATATCTTAAACATTTAATGTCTCGGTCATCATCATGTTGAAGGAGAGTTTCTGAGGTATATTTTAATATTCATTAATCCGTAGGGCTTCAAAGTCATATATATATATATATATATATACATATATATATATAGACGAAGAAGAAGACGGCGGCCCTGGAGGGATGTGATGCATGCTGGGATACCCTTGAGGGGAATTCATTTAAAGGCGGTAAAAAAAAGCCGTGCACACCTTGGTGTTTTACAGCAGGTTTTCTTATTATGGTGGAAACCTCATAAATCGGCGGAACAATCAGACGGCGGCTCTGACACGCCGCTCTGGTTTTTATTTTCCTTTTAAATCAGGGAGCAGGAGCTGACATAGTCCTGGTCCTTCATCCAGATTCACATAAATATTTCTCAGCCGAGGACGGATGGCCCCGAGAAAAAAACACCGTATTACCAGAATTACTCGCGGGTTCCCTCCTATTTCATTATTATAAAATTACATCCTTTACTTTACCAGGTGAAAGTCCTCAGTGTGATTAAAGAAGTCTTCAACCGGAGCAAACATCACTTTTCTTACAACATCAATATATCAAGTTAAACTTACACATAATTATATACAACCAACGTATATAAACTGTAAAATGTAATAAAGTTGGGTTTTAAAAAAATAAATAATAAAATTCCCTAGGTATAACTAAGTAGATTAAATCAAAGTTGTTAAAATGAAAAACTTCCATTTAATGATCGACTTTGTTATTTTACATCTATCTTACTCTGATTTCATTTTTTTTTTAATTTTAAGGAAATAAGTTTAGCGTATTTTTCGTGAGCAAAACCAACTTATTACGTTTTATAGTGTAAACTACAAACGAAAGAATCAACGACTAATTAAATCACAATTTACAAAAGATTAAAAAGACAACAAAACAAAAAAACCGAGGAAGAAGGAAAAGCAGCGAGACCCGATATCGGTTCTGCCGATCGGTTCTGCCTCCACAGGCCGACATTTGTAAAACATATCCAGTACAAGAACCGTATTTATTCTGGTTTTTACAGATTTATGCTCACAGGTAGGAAGGAAGGAACCCGAGGAGACGTTCATAAACAAACCTCAACCAATGCGAGATTCTGCAGACGGTCGCTTAGCAACAGCGTCTGTTTTATTGCCATAGTCACTAATAAAGTATAAAAGACAATTGTGTCAAAAGTCTTCAGGCTCCGTTCATGTGCCTTCATGAAGAACAAATCTCTGGGGTCCGATAAAGACATTCTTTTAAATGTTTATACATATAAACACAGACTGAAGGAGGAAGTTTCTGGCAGCAGATCGTGTTTCTTGTAATGGAGGAATTAAAAGAAATTATTGGAATTATTGTGAATCCGTTAAAGAAAGAAACGACCACAAGCTCAACCGGAAGCGTGTTTGTTCCGTCGTTTAGACACTAACGTGTTTAACGTGTTTATGACGTGATAAACACGTTAAACACGTTAGTGTCTAATGTGTTTATCATGTTAGACACTAACGTGATAAACATTAACACCATGGGACATTTTCAATAGCTGCTGGAAAATA
>JBBDHG010000301.1:0-20000 GCA_037951165.1 Lophius americanus
AACAAACAAACAATCAAACAAACAAACAAACAAACAAACACACAAACACACAAACAAACAAACAAACCCACACGAGTGAAAACATAACCTCCATGGCACCGACAGCCAGTTAGCAAATATCCGACTGAGCAGCCCCCCGATCTGATCACTGATCCATGTTACACTGTCCCACATTCCTCCTCCTCTTCCTCATCTTCCTCCTCCTCCTCCTCTTCCTCCTCCGTCTGATTCAATGTTTCTTTTTTTCCCGTCTGAGGCCTGAAAGTTGGAGGCGTTTTCTCCAAAGCCAATAATGCAGTCATTAGGGGGTGGGGGCGGGGGTCCGGCTGCACCCTCAGTGTTTCATGTGTCGGCGTGGAGAGGCGTGGCTTAGGTTTCATGTTATGAGTTCAGCTTAGGTGGTCCCGGGGTGTCGGAGGGGCCGCGAGCCGAGCGCTGTCGGGTGGGCGGAGCCGCTGTCCGGCTGCCTGACCCAACAGCAAATCAAACCAGATGGGTTCATTTCTACGCAATTAGCAGAACGCCGTGAAGGCAGCGCCACCGACTCAGCCACTTGTTGTTATTACAGCTTTTATCTGGACCTGGTGGCCACTAAACCCGGGTTCTGGCGAGGCTCTGAGCCCAGGTGCGTGACTAAAGTGGAGCGCTGTGGAAGTGGGGCGAGAAGAATTAGTGTGGGAATGTCGGCGATTATGTGTTTAGTGGGTCAAAGGAGGAAGAACTTTACAAACAACACTTGTTTCCATGGACACGGCGGTTCTGTTACCGTAGACCCTTCAGAAGTACTACAGTACCACAGGACCGCTCCATGAAATGTGTCCTCCACACCAGCAGGTGGTGCTGTCATTTCATTCAAAGGTAGATCGTGTCACAAACAAACACAATATTCATAAGTTTGTTTTTGGATTAGCTTAGCATTAGAGTCCGTTATATCTCCGGAGGGGGCGGGGCTTCTTCCACCTGGTGCTGCCGTGTTTGTTCGGGACAAACTGAGCTCAGGTTCTGGAGGCCAGTTTTCACCTCTCCGTCTCCAAAGCCCAATGAAGAAGCGGATGATACATAAATGGTTGTTGGGTAAGTAGCTTGACCCCACAGGTGAACCGGTGGGGTCAAAGGTCAACGTGGAGTCACCGAGGACGCTGAGGAAGGTAAAAATGTGGTGGTTTGCAGAAATGATGTGGTCTGGTCTGGGGATCCTCCAGGACGAGCTGGAGAGTGTCGCCGGGGAGAGGGACCTCTGGAATACCCTTCTTATCTTATCTTATGGAATCCCCTCCCGAGGGTCTCGGAGTGGACCGGTTCACCTTTCTGATGATCCGGCTGCAGCCGGTGACCGGTCCAGATCGTTTGTTCTGCTCTGAGGTGATGTTCTGTATCAGTACCAGCGCCAAACCGCAAGCTGTGCAAACACAGACGAGAGGATGTGCCGGTGTTGATCCGAGGCTGAGGTTCTGGAGGCGGTGCCAACAGATCTGGACCCCACAGAGTGGAACCGGTCAAACTGACCCGTGTGGGAGAGAGAGGGAACAGAGGTTTGTAGAGTTTTGGACTTTGGGGATTTGACCTTATTGTTGTCGTGTTTGACGGTCGGGAAGAACTTCTATCCATCTGGGGCCCGCGGGTCAAAGCAGGCTGTTCCAGATGTTCCTCTCCACAGCGACGCTCTCCAGCTCATCCTGGGGGATCTCAAGGCGTCCCCTCTACGGTGAGATATGTAATCCCCTGAGAGTTCTGGGTCACGAGTTCTCCTCCCGGTTGGACTATGATCGGATGATGAACCTCCTCAGCTGGTTCCTCCAGACCTCCAGATGTCTGAGCTCCTCCAGATGTCTGAGCTCCTCCAGATGTCTGAGCTCCTCCAGATGTCTGAGCTCCTCCAGATGTCTGAGCTCCTCCCTGATCTCTAGAGTCCAGCCCCCCATGAAGGAGGATCGTTTCAGCCGCTGGTATCCTGGACCTCCTTCTTTGGGTCTCGACCCAGAGCTCCTGACCAGAGGTGAGGTCTGGAACCTGGATGGACCGGTAGATGGAGACCTTTACCTTCAGCTCTGTCCTCCCCACAACGGACCGGTACCACTGCTGATGCTGCACAAAAGCTCCTGACCATCTCAAGGTCCATTATCTCATGCTAACAGCCCAAACCCCGCTGGTTCCAGGCTGGAGCTCGACCCGGTTCATTGCTGGTTCTACTTTGTTTTTCCACGAGCCACAGAGGCTCCAGACTTGTATGTCATTTCAACACTTCACACATCCAGATGTTTCTCCAGAACCTGCTGCAGAGACCGGATCGGACCGGACTGGGCTTGGTTTGGGTTTCTCCATAATGAGGCTCCAGTTTCTGGTTCTTCAGGTAGATCTGACGCCACATGAAAACCCATGAATTCTGAAAAACTCGGTAACGTTTGGATTTGACCCGGAAGTCATACACTCCAACATCAACCGTTGGCGGTTCTGTGCGACCCACCGGGCCGCTGACATCATGCTAAACTTATAAAGCCTCAGCAAAGATGTTCCTTGAGCGTGGCATCAGCTTCCCCCGACCCGGACCCGGGTCTTTGGTTCCAGCCGTCTGAGGACCGGCCCGGGAGCTACTTCAGAACCAACATGGGTCTCGCTGGAATGTGAGGGGCGGCGTTAAAAGCGAGAAAACGTTTAGGCGCCGTGTTTTTAGTAACAGCTGGATGATTATTCCGACGCGGCGCCATCAGACAGAAATAGATTCAAATCTCATTATCTCCCAAACATGACAGGAAGTGTGTGAGAACGCACGCCGCAGAGTGAGAAGAGGCCCTCCTCCTCCTCCTCCTCCTCCTCTTCCTCCTCCTCCTCTACCTCCCACCTCAGGTGCTCTAATTACGCCGAGGCTGTTTTATACAAACAGGTGGTACACCTCAAGTCCAACATTACATTTCTGTGGCGTTTGGAAGCGATTCAGGCGCCAGTGTCAAAGCGCCGAAGAGGAAGAGGTGAGTCTTCGCCGCGGTGAGAGTCAATTCCCACTCTCTATTTCTGTCCGCTCCATTTGGGTCACGCCGCCGCCGATTGTTGTACGCCTCAACAGGCCGCTAAAGCGCTAATCCGCCAGTCCCTTGTTATTTCTCACTTTGCCGCCATGTTTGGTGATAAGCGCTCATTACTGCAGTTTGGCACGGCGTGTCCCAGAGATCAGTCGGCGTGTCTTCTACTCCGACTCTTCTTCTCTGGAGTTTTGAAGTCGGCGTTTCAGTAAGTGGCACACGTCTGCGTCTGCGGCGCCGCGGCTAATTTGTGCTTCAGACGTGGCGAAAAGTTTGAAAATGGGATTTCCTGTTAGCAAAAGTTTATAAATAGCAGCGACGGCGGCGAGGAAGGAGAGTATTCGTCACCGCAGCCAGAAAATCAAACCAGCACAAGAGTTGAAGACGGAGGTTCAGGAGGAGACGCCGGCTTTGAAATGTTTCAGTGGCTGAAGGATCTTCATCATCTTCAATCTGAGATAAAACTTACAGGAGATTCAACACCGCTCAGAAGAATCTCTCATCTTCATCTGCCAGCAGTAGCAGGTTAGCTAACGTTAGCTAACCTGGGGGGCTATGGTGTTTACCGTTGCCGGGCAACAACGCCAGCCGCTCCAGGACGTCTCCCTGAGGAGAGGAGCAGATGAGGAGAAGTTCTTCACGACACTAATAGTTGTGTTATACCGTTTTACATCTGAGTGAGACGCGTGAGGAGTGAGATGCGTGAGGAGTGAGACACGTGAGTAGTGAGACATGTGAGGAGTGAGACATGTGAGGAGTGAGGCGTGTGAGGAGTGAGACGTGTGAGGAATGAGACGTGTGAGGAGTGAGACATGTGAGTAGTGAGACATGTGAGGAGTGAGGCGTGTGAGGAGTGAGGCGTGTGAGGAGTGAGACATGTGAGGAGCAGAACGTGTGAGGAGTGAGACATGTGAGGAGCAGGGCGCGTGAGACGCGTGAGGAGTGAGACGCGTGAGGAGTGAGACACGTGAGGAGTGAGACGTGTGAGGAGCAGGGCGCGTGAGGAGCAGAACATGTGAGGAGTGAGACGTGTGAGGAATGAGACACGTGAGGAGTGACACGTGTGAGGAGCAGGGCGCGTGAGGAGCAGAACGTGTGAGGAGTGAGACACGTGAGGAGTGCGGCGCGTGAGGAGTGAGACGTGTGAGGAATGCGACGCGTGAGGAGTGAGACACGTGAGGAGTGAGACGTGTGAGGAGCAGGGCGCGTGAGGAGCAGAACGTGTGAGGAGGGAGACGTGTGAGGAGTGAGACACGTGAGGAGTGCGGCGCGTGAGGAGTGAGACGTGTGAGGAATGCGACGCGTGAGGAGTGAGACACGTGAGGAGTGAGACGTGTGAGGAGCAGGGCGCGTGAGGAGCAGAACGTGTGAGGAGGGAGACGTGTGAGGAGTGAGACACGTGAGGAGTGCGACACATGAGGAGGGAGACACGTGAGGAATGAGACACGTGGGGAGTGAGACATGTGAGGAGTGAGGCGTGTGAGGAGTGAGACGTGTGAGTAGTGAGGCATGTGGGGAGTGAGACATGTGAGGAGTGAGACGTGTGAGGAGTGAGACACGTGAGGAGTGAGACGTGTGAGGAGCAGGGCGCGTGAGGAGCAGAACGTGTGAGGAGGGAGACGTGTGAGGAGTGAGACACGTGAGGAGTGCGACACATGAGGAGGGAGACACGTGAGGAATGAGACACGTGGGGAGTGAGACATGTGAGGAGTGAGGCGTGTGAGGAGTGAGACGTGTGAGTAGTGAGGCATGTGGGGAGTGAGACATGTGAGGAGTGAGACGTGTGAGGAGTGAGACACGTGAGTAGTGAGACACGTGAGGAGCAGGACGTGTGAGGAGTGAGACGTGTGAGGAGCAGGGCGTGTGAGGAGTGAGACGTGTGAGGTGTGAGGCACGTGAGGAGCAGGATGTGCGTCTGCATCAGTAGAACAGAATAAAGGAGCAGTGAATGTGACGGCCGGCAGAGAAGGTACCAGAAGAACCTGATCGGTGCAGCAGAGGATAAATGGGGGCTGGAGCGTCTGGAGTGAATCGATAAAAGCCATCAAACACCTGAGGGGTCCCCCAATTTTCCCACAAACCACTGCACCCCCTGGGCGGGGGGGGAACAATACCGCGGCATCAATACCTGCAATTGTGAGGAGGTGGAGCAGCAGACAGAGGACGAAGAACACAAGTGGGTCACCTCCCTCCCAGACAGCAAATGGGCGCGCAGTCGTTCGCATCAATCCAGTCCGGTGGGGGGGGGGGCGCGGGCGGGGAGGTGGCCGCCATTAGGAGTGTATTGGTGTAGGAGGGGGGCGCCGGGAGTAGGAAGCGGGGTGGAGGACTTTAAAGCAGGTGGAGAAGGAGACGGAGGAGGATATAGGTGTTTTCAATTATCCACAAATTCAGAGCAATTTCCTCTTCTTTCTGGCCACACCCCCCGCCGCGAGGCTGATGGGAGTTCTGAACAAAGAGGCGTGGAGATCGCAATTGTTTGACGGCGGGTTGCTGGGGAGGAGCAGGAGGAGGTGGGTTTTCATCCGTCGGCCTTCTTCAACCTTCTTCTGTCACCTTGAAGCTTTTGTTGGAGACTTTTCTTTTTTTCTCTTTTGAAACTTCAGTCCGTCTCAACTGGAGTTTCAGCGTCGATGAGTCACTTCCTGTCAGCGGCAGAAAGTCTGATGCTGCTGAAAGATGACAGACACACACACACACACACACACACACACACATGTACACACACACATACACACGCACGCACACACACACACACGTACACACATACACACATGTACACACACACACACACACATACACACACGTACACACACACACACGTACAGACAGACACACACACACACACACTCACATACACACACATACACACACACACACACACATGCATGTACACACATCCAACCGGTCTTAGATCAACCGGTCCTAGATCAACCGGTCCTAGATCAACCGGTCCTAGATCAACCGGTCCTAGATCAACCGGTCCTAGATCAACCATTCCTAGATCAACCGGTCCTAGATCAACCGGTCCTAGATCAACCGGTCTTAGATCCAACCACACCACAGAAGTATTATTGTTAGTTTATCGGCTGTAACTCGCTCTTGACGTAATCGGTTCTTGGCTCTAGACCAGCACAGAGTTGGTTCTTGTCTGGCACCAGTTTTGAGAGCCCAGAGCTGGTGCTCAAAACGAAACAAACAGACTTTTGACGTTCGTTTGGCGCCAACATGATAACGGTTGGATCATCGTGTTTCTTCCTGAGGCCGTCTTCAGGTTCACCAGACCCCCGTGTGTCCGAGTCTTTGACGGCGTCGCTGGAGTCCCGTCCTCTAAACGCCACCACGTCTTTTGTCCCCAGACTGCCTTCGGATCCACGTCTGTTAAATCTCATTTAATTGACCCGGTCATTAACTACAGACGGACAGACCGTCATCAGAAACATGTGCTCTCGTCACAGGAGACCACCCTCACCCTCCCCCGGCACCTACCCTTTAAAAATGGCAGCTATGCTCCAGTTAACAGGAGATAAATAACAGCGGCGGCGCTCTTGTTTGTCCAGGAGCTGATGGCGCTTCAGTCACGGAGAGTTAGCAAACGGAGCTAATTTATTACCCGTTTATTGTATCCATCCCTGAATGAGGCCCCGCCAAACAGAGTCTAATCACACGGGGGGCTAATATGTTCACGGGGGTCCCGGGAGGATAATCTGAGGTGGGCTTTATGAATGGAAACGTCATTCAGGAGGTTTGTGCGTAGATTCAGGGTCCCCAGGGGACGAAACCAAAAGCACTGTGGTGATATTCCTCTGGCGCCACCATGTGGTTAAAATGTCTTTTTGAGGAAACGTTAAGTTCTTCTCTACATTTAAGAAGAGGCTTAAAACTTCCCCAACAACTAAGGCCGGCTATGCTAGGGTTAGACTGCTAAGGTATTTCCCATGATGCACTGAGCTCCCTCTTCCTCCCTGTGTCCTTCTAGTAATACGTGTTACCAGCCTGACGTCCTCCCTGGAGGAGGACTCTCCTCCCTGGAGGAGGACTCTCCTCCCTGGAGAAGGACTCTCCTCCCTGGAGAAAGACTCTCCTCCCTGGAGAAAGACTCTCCTCCCTGGAGAAGGACTCTCCTCCCTGGAGAAGGACTCTCCTCCCTGGAGAAAGACTCTCCTCCCTGGAGAAGGACTCTCCTCCCTGGAGAAGGACTCTCCTCCCTGGAGAAAGACTCTCCTCCCTGGACAAGGACTCTCCTCCCTGGAGAAAGACTCTCCTCCCTGGAGGAGGACTCTCCTCCCTGGAGAAGGACTCTCCTCCCTGGAGAAGGACTCTCCTCCCTGGAGAAGGACTCTCCTCCCTGGAGAAAGACTCTCCTCCCTGGAGAAAGACTCTCCTCCCTGGAGAAGGACTCTCCTCCCTGGACAAGGACTCTCCTCCCTGGAGGAGGACTCTCCTCCCTGGAGAAGGACTCTCCTCCCTGGAGGAGGACTCTCCTCCCTGGAGAAGGACTCTCCTCCCTGGAGGAGGACTCTCCTCCCTGGAGAAAGACTCTCCTCCCTGGAGAAGGACTCTCCTCCCTGGACAAGGACTCTCCTCCCTGGAGAAGGACTCTCCTCCCTGGAGGAGGACTCTCCTCCCTGGAGGAGGACTCTCCTCCCTGGAGAAGGACTCTCCTCCCTGGAGGAGGACTCTCCTCCCTGGAGAAGGACTCTCCTCCCTGGAGAAGGACTCTCCTCCCTGGAGGAGGACTCTCCTCCCTGGAGAAGGACTCTCCTCCCTGGAGAAAGACTCTCCTCCCTGGAGAAAGACTCTCCTCCCTGGAGAAGGACTCTCCTCCCTGGACAAGGACTCTCCTCCCTGGAGAAGGACTCTCCTCCCTGGAGAAGGACTCTCCTCCCTGGAGGAGGACTCTTCTTTTGGACCACCTACACAGACAATGGAACCAAAACGGGACAAAAATGGTATTTTAGCTGTAAAGTACCGCCTGTGTCCACTAGAGGGAGCGGCACGTTCACACTACAACCTTTATTTGTTGCATAAATAAGTGGGTTTGTTAAAGTACTATGACAGTATGAAAAGCTACAGAAAGCAGGAAGAAGCCTGATTATGGACCCGTCCAGAAGAAGGAGCTCATCTCCATCGAAGCTCCGAAACATACGACTTATATTCCCATCAGATCTTCTCGGAGCTCATTGAATCACGTTGACATGGTAAACACGACTTTACCGCCGTTTAGCGTCTAGCTCCAGCCCCCTGGCACTCACTTCCTGTTAACCTAGCACTTTCCTCTCCGGCGCAACCGTCCATACATCCAGAAGCTCTCTGCAGCAGACAGGAAGTGTCCCCTGATCGCACATGTGGTCAAAGGAACATCTGAGAGGCCTGATAGGAGCTTTTATCAACGCAGTCACTTCCTGCTGCAGCAAAGAGGAACTCAGAGAGCATCAGAACGCCAGTGTGTGTGTGTGTGTGTGCGCGTGTGTGTGTGTGTCTGTGTGTGTGTCTGTGTGTGTGTGTGCGTGTGTGTGTGCGTGTGTGTCTGTGTGTGTGTGTGCGTGTGTGTGTGCGTGTGTGTGTGTGTGTGTGTATGTGTGTGTGTGCGTGCGTGCGTGTGTGTGTGTGTGTGTGAGTGTGTGTGTGTTTGTGTGTATGTGTGTGTGTGTGTGAGTGTGTGTGTGTTTGTGTGTGAGTGTGTGTGTGTGTGTTTGTGTGTGTGTGTGTGTGTGTGAGTGTGTGTGTGTCTGTGTGTGTGTGTGTGTGTGCGTGTGTGTGTGTGTGTGTGTATGTGTGTGTGTGCGTGCGTGCGTGTGTGTGTGTGTGTGTGTGAGTGTGTGTGTGTTTGTGTGTATGTGTGTGAGTGTGTGCGTGTGTGTGTGAATGTGTGCGTGCGTGTGTGTGTGTGTGAGTGTGTGTGTGTTTGTGTGTATGTGTGTGTGTGTGTTTGTGTGTGTATGTGTGTGTGTGCGTGTGTGTGTGTGTGTGTGTGTGCGTGCGTGTGTGTGTGTGTGTGTGAGTGTGTGTGTGTTTGTGTGTGTGAGTGTGTGAGTGTGTGTGTGTTTGTGTGTATGTGTGTGAGTGTGTGCGTGTGTGTGTGAATGTGTGCGTGCGTGTGTGTGTGTGTGTCTGAGTGTGTGTGTGTGTGTGTGTGTGTGTGTGTGTGTGTGGCGGGGGTTAGCTTCGGGTTCTTTCTGGATGGTTAGCCTTATCTTCCCTCCTGAGCACATTCGTGATATTCGCTGCAGCAGATGTCCAGAGAACAGCGAGCGACTAATGGAGGCGCTGGATCGCGTCTCTGCTTCTCTATAAATCACAGTATCAACCAGCTGCATGACGGCGAGGGTTTGATCCCAACCCTCGCCCAACATAAACCTGTGTCGTAAAAGGAGGGTGTGGATTCAAGCCGCACACATGGGAGTTAGCACAGAGCACACGTTAGCATGTATGTAGATGTTAGCAGGGTGGGGGGGGGCGGGGGTCATTCATGACTGGATGCTGAAACCAGCTTTTATTTGAGATGTTTTTTTGCTAACAGGTGGTTATGGGTTCAAATCCAACACACACACACACACACACACACACACACAAACACACACATAGGGGATGCTACATTAGCAACCCCAACGCTAATCTAACCGGATGATTTATGCTAGTGACAAAAGTCCCATAATGTGACCACAGACAGATTTATGTTTCTCACCCACTCAGAGCACCGGCTGTGAGGGGGTCCGCCGCCGGCTGAGGGTCTCTAGCAACACACTGCTGCCCCCGTGTGGTGAAACACACGCCATGCTGCTCTTTTAAAGGGCCGCTTCGCCCCAAAGACAGAAAAGGAGTGAGACTTAACATTTATCATCCACACAGGTTCTAACCCACCTGTTTGCATGTTCTCCGCGTGTCTGCATGGGTTCTGTCTGGGTTCTGTCTGGGTTTTGTCTGGGTTCTGTCCGGGTTCTGTCTGGGTTCTTCCTCCCACAGCACAGAAACATGCAGGAAGGTGAGCTGGTGACCCTAAAACGCCAAAACTGATTCCAGTAAGAAACTGAAAGCTTCAATGATCAATAAGAGAGTTTGACACCCGTTCATGTTCTGATCAGCTGTTTGTGTTTATCTAAAATGATGGACAGAATAAATGGTCCATACGGGCCGTGACCACACACACCACAGTAAAAATCCATTCTCTCTACAGTTTAAAGGGACAGTGTAACATATCGACGACATCCAGTGGAGAAGTTTCAGATTGCAACCAGTGAAATACATCTCGGCTCGACCCTCCCTCTCCAACCATCTACGGCGGCCATAGAGGGTCAAAATGAGGTCATCGTCTTCATCCTGTCAGGTGATGACGAGCCTCCTCATAGTTTTATTTAGAATCTGTAATTAGGAATTTATACTGAAAAACTATATGACGGATAAATGTTTTTATTTGTTCATGTTGTGGTAGCATTTTATGCTAACGGCTAACGGCTAATGGTTAATAATGTTGGTAAGGGTCCGCCTCCACGGAGGAGGACCCGCCTCCTCTACAGACTCATTATAAGCGAACAAAAACAAAACAATTCTTATTTTCTGCTGATTAATCACTAATAAAAACAAGGTTATGAATATTGTTATTATTATTATTATTATTATTATTGTTATTATTATCATTAATAATAATGTTTAGAGGTGTGGATTGGGTCGGCGGGGTCTGGGGGTCTTTCACACGCCTCCTCTAATTTCGGACCTATTTCAAGTGCATCATTAACATATTCTGTTTTTGTTCACGTAGCCCCGCCCCCCTGTGTTCTGATGGGTCTGTGTGCGGTTCTACATGTGCGTTTGAAGATCAGTGTCAGTTTCCAGCAGCGGTTCTATTTTTAGACGGAGAGGGGACGGACCGGCTGACCCAGAGCCGCACCACCGCTCAGACACTCACTCCTCTGGAACCGACAGTCTGGCAGCTTCCTGTGTTTTCGGGCCGCGTTCTGATTCTTGAGGACTTCCTGCTCACGGAGGTTCCAGCAGCGTGACGAGGCGACCATGAGCCAGTCGGAGCTCCCAGAGTCCGGACTGGGCCTGAACAGTCCCGACCCGCTGGTGAGGGAGGCTTTCCTCATGGCCCATGACTACATAGACTACGTGACCTCAGGCGGGGTGGGGGGCGCCATGGCGGCCGCCCCCACAACCTGCACCGCCGCCCTGCGTCACGCCGGGGACGAACTCCTCGATCGCTTTCCCATATTCTTCAGGCGCTGGCCCCGCGTCTTCCAAGATGTGACGGCGACCACGGCCTGCGACACGCTCACACGCATCCTGGACGAGCACTTCCTCCCCCCCACCTCCCGGGGGCGCCGCAGAGAGCTGGCCTGGAGCGCCGTCTTGTCGGTGTACGTGCTGGCCGCTCAGATGGCGCTGCACTGCCAGGAGAGGGGCATGACGGAGGTCCTGCCCCCGCTGAAGGAGAGCGTGGGCTTCTACGTGGAGAGGGTCATCTGTCCGGAGATACGAGACACGGGCGGATGGGTGAGTGTCCACGGGTGGAGACGGGTGGAGACGGGTGGAGACGGGTGGAGACGGGTGGAGACGGGGACCCACTGTTCTGTCACACACACTGGTGGTACCCTTACATCACTGCCCCCCGTGGAGCAGAACCCGCGGTTGTTCTGATGTTCGTGCACACACACTCACACACACACACATACACACACATACACACACATATACACACATGTACACACAAACACATACACTCACACACACACACACACACACACACACACACACACACACACACACACACTGATCTTCTGATTAAAGCTCCACCAGATGGACCAGAGAGGCAGCAGCAGGACAACCCCAGAAAGGTTCTGGTTCTGTAGGTAGTGTCCTCAGACCGTTTCTCTCTCCTCCTCCTTCCTGACTGATTCTTCTCTAGTTCTGGATTCTGCTGGTGTCCTTGTCTCTACTGGTACCATGATGTGGTTCCTGCAGCCCATTCAGGTGGTCCAGGAGGTCCAGCTCCTCCAGGATGGAACATCCATATGTTCCGTCACAAGAAGGTCTGCTGTGTCTCCAGAACATTCTCAGGAGCCTGGAGGAGGTACCAGGAGAGCTGAACAGGACCGTAGAAGGAAATCAACCCAGCAGCAGAACCAATATCTGCTCCTGTGGACCAGGAGGAGCTCTGCCAGAACCCTACAAGATGACCTCCAGCAGCTACTGGTGTGATGCTTCTGACCTGAGATCCTTGGAGGGTCTCCCAGACCTCCAGGTGTTAGTCAGTACCAGGAAGAAACCCTCAGACCCACTGTCAAACCTCACACTGGTGCTGTGGACCCAGGGTTCTTCCTGGTCCAGGACAAGGCCCGGCCTCATGTGGTCAGAGTGTGTAGGCGGTTCCTGGATGATGAAGGTATCGATGCCACAGACTGGTCCTCATGTTCTCCAGACCTGAACCCACCTCAGAACCTCAGGGACGCCCCCCTGAGTGAGAGCTCCTACCTTCACACAGATGAGCCATAACATTATAACCATCAGCCTGATACCGTCCACAGGTCTGACCAGTGGCGGTACCTGGTACCAAGATGTCAGCAGCAGATCCTCTAAGTCCTGGAAGTTGCAGGGAAGAGCCTCCATGGATCAGACTTGATGGTCCAGAACATCCCACATATGGGATTGGACTGAGATCTGGTGAAACTGTAGGCCCAGCCAGCACCTTGACCTGGTTGCTGTGTTCCTCAAACATACCTGCAGTGAGTCAGGGACCACCATCCTGCTGGAAGAGACCACTCCCCTCAGGGACTACCGTCTCCATGAGGGGGCGGGGCTTGGTCTGCAGTAACGTTTAGTAGGAACTACGGGTCAGAGGAACATCCTCATTATGGTGTAACCCATGGTTTCCCAGCAGAACATGGTCCATATTCTAGACATTCATCACAATCTGGTTCTGCTGCCTGATGTTTCTGACCCACAGACAGGAAACCAGAGGTTCTGACATCAGCTGTGTGTGGTTGTAATGTTACGGCTGATGATTGAAAGTCCCCTAAAGCACAATGGTGACCCCTCCTGGACTAAATGTCCTACTGCATGTACTAATACTGAACGGTTCAGTAGAACCCCCTACATGTCTGGTGTTCTGGAGCAGAACCGTGTGACCCGTCACTCAGGATCTCACGGCTGCTTCTCCGCCTCAGTAAATGTTTGCGTGAAGTTCTGTGTGACCCGTCTGACAAACTTAACCTTCTTCGTCCCGTCAGGATGGATTTGTGTCGCGGTTCGGAGAGAAGCCGGGTCTGGAGGTCCAGGTGAAGAGAGTGTGCTGGTGGAGTCTGCTGGCGCTGAGCGTGAGCATCCTGATCTACTGCCTGTGGAAGAGAACGGCGTAGACAACGGCGCCACCTAGCAGTCGCTACGGGAGTCTACCGGTCACATCTTAGCCTCAGGACATAAAAATTTGGGTTTCCTGTCAGTCATGTTTACTAGACGGTCCTGATCCGGACCCTGGAAGAAGACTATTTACGCCATAGGCTCCTCCCACTGAAGGGTCAAATGTAGAGTTTCACTCACACTGTGTACAAATACTGATGAATGAAGATTATTATTGAGCTGACAAACATCTAAGCGCTCTGCTGGTTCGGTTCCATGAAGGTCCGATGATCCGTGAAGACCCGACTCACCTGGATTTCAAACCCATGTCCAGCTTCATGTTTGCACCAGAGGAACTTCTGGTGGAACAAAGAGCAGCTACACGCCTGTGTAATCAATAAAAGCCTGACTGAACCGGTTCTTAGAATCATCCCTCAGTCTCCCACAGAAGAAGCAGGAAGTCAAAGATCACGAGCTCAACAACCTTTTATTTACGTTACACAGTTTTGAAACACGTGGAGAAAAAAAGTGAGCAGCAGCAGCTGACCCGGGACAAACGACAACAATTATGACAGGACGGCGTCTAAGCCAGCTGCTGGTCCTCCTCCTCTCCCTCCTCCTCAAACTCGCCCTCCTCCTCGGCGGTGGCGTCCTGGTACTGCTGGTACTCCGACACCAGGTCGTTCATGTTGCTCTCCGCCTCGGTGAACTCCATCTCATCCATGCCCTCGCCCGTGTACCAGTGGAGGAAAGCCTTGCGCCTGAACATGGCGGTGAACTGCTCTGAGATGCGCTTGAACAGCTCCTGGATGGCCGTGCTGTTGCCGATGAAGGTGGCCGCCATCTTCAGGCCGCGTGGAGGAATGTCGCAAACGGCGGTCTTGACGTTGTTGGGAATCCATTCGACGAAGTAGCTGCTGTTCTTGTTCTGCACGTTCAGCATCTGCTCGTCCACCTCCTTCATGGACATGCGGCCGCGGAAGATGGCGGCAACTGTCAGGTAGCGGCCGTGACGCGGGTCGCAGGCCGCCATCATGTTCTTGGCGTCGAACATCTGCTGCGTGAGCTCGGGCACCGTGAGCGAGCGGTACTGCTGGCTGCCTCGGCTGGTGAGGGGGGCGAAGCCCGGCATGAAGAAGTGCAGACGAGGGAACGGAACCATGTTTACGGCCAGCTTCCTCAAGTCGGCGTTGAGCTGTCCGGGGAACCTCAGGCAGGTGGTGACGCCGCTCATGGTGGCGGACACCAGGTGGTTGAGGTCGCCGTACGAGGGGGTCGTGAGTTTGAGGGTGCGGAAGCAGATGTCGTAGAGCGCCTCGTTGTCGATGCAGTAGGTCTCGTCTGTGTTTTCCACCAGCTGGTGGACGGAGAGCGTGGCGTTGTAGGGCTCAACCACTGTGTCTGATACTTTAGGGGAGGGCACAACGCTGAAGGTGTTCATGATGCGGTCGGGGTACTCTTCACGGATCTTGCTGATGAGCAGGGTTCCCATACCGGAACCGGTACCCCCACCCAGGGAGTGTGTGAGCTGAAAGCCCTGTAGGCAGTCACAGCTCTCCGCCTCTTTCCTCACCACGTCCAGGACCGCGTCCACCAGCTCAGCACCTTCGGTGTAATGACCTTTGGCCCAGTTGTTGCCGGCGCCGCTCTGACCTGCAAGAAGGAGAACGAGGTCACACACTCCAGCTGGGTGCAGACCGAGCGCCTTCAAGCTTCGTTACAAGACAAAGTTCTCGCTTACCAAAAACAAAGTTGTCCGGCCTGAAGACCTGGCCAAAAGGTCCGGACCTCACAGAGTCCATGGTACCTGGCTCCAGGTCCACCAGTACCGCGCGGGGCACATATTTACCGCCTGACGAACACAAATATCAGAAATACAATCACCTATAAATGAAATGCGTATATTAAATTAGTGCCGGTGGGAAGAGTTCAACCAAGCCCGACTCACCCGATGCTTCGTTATAGTAGACGTTGATCCGGTCCAGCTGGAGGTCACTGTCCCCGTGGTAGGTACCGGTCGGGTCAATGCCGTGCTCGTCACTGATCACCTCCCAAAACTGTTCAAAACAAGCGGAGCGCGTTCAAAGTTCTGTCCGTACTTGTGAAAAGATGAATGGATTAAGCAAAGTAAAAATAATAAATCTACTTTTATAATTCAAATAAAATGGAAACGATTGATGTAATATTCAGAATGTCCTCACAAACTTCCTAGTTAACAACCAGACTGGCGAAGGACTTCCAGGCCGGAACATGAAATCATTCTCAATTTTATGACAATCAATCAATCCTGAAACGTGACGAACGTTTAAATGAAGACGAGGGTTGAATGAACGCTAACTCCATTGTTGGAGACTGCTGCTGAGAGGCGGATGCTGGCTAGTGGTCCATCCCACCCTCTTAATTTAATATGCGTGGTCATCCTGTCCAACACAACAAAGGATCCCAGGCTCCTGAGGTTCTGGCCTTCATCATCATCATCAAGTAAATCTCGATTATGTGCTGCTGTAACACTTAAATCTCCCTTTAATGGCATTATCTTATGACTACAAACATCACAGGAGCCTGTAAACACTAATCAAACTGTCATTTTTCTAAAAAATGTTTTTTTGTAAAAGCCTGTATAATATTATACATTTATAATGAAAAGTGCATTATAAATTAAATGTATTATTATTTATTATACTGCTTAATACTCCTCATCTCCCGCCTCACTGCGATCCGTGCGCGCGGTGTGAATGCCTATTGGCCGACACTAGTCGCTAAATTCCGTGCTACGTCACACGTCGCAGGTCCCGCCCACATCGAGCCTGCACAGCTGAGGAGGCGCGCGCAGGCCTCAATTAACCGGGACCGTTATATCAAAGAATTAACATCACCGACCACTTAACGTCCTAAACCTTGTTTTAACGGCAAAATTTCACCACTTCGGTCATGACTAGCACACAAGTGTGTCGTTTAAGGGTTAGGTTTATTCATGGGGAGGATAAATTTCGTCTTTTGACGATTATTTATTCATTTTTGTTGCCCGAGGTGAATAAAATTAAACGCCCCTCCTCGGCGTCTAAACCGGTTTGAAGGCGTGAAACTGCGTCCACATCAGCCAGACTGAGCTTTAACTCAATTACAAACGTTTAAACGTCCTTTAAAAAACGTTTTAATTCCCTATCCATCGAAGAATTTGAGTCCTCAGGACAGACGGTTCGCTTAATTGTGAGGCAGAACGCCAGAATCTGGAACCAGGCCGCGGGGCTATCCCGGCCCAGGGTGTGGTTGGAGTGGGACACAAAGAACCGGCTCCTGCAGCTCAGGACACGGGTTCCACTAATTGAAGCACTCATTTCAATGGACAAAAGGCGGACAGACACAATTAACTCACCTTGGCACCAATCTGGTTTCCGCACTGGCCGGCCTGGAGATGGACAATTTCCCTCATTTTGTTTTAAGGATGGCTGAGACAACCCCGTTGAATGCACTCACTTTTTCTCTAGTGCGTATTCTACAGCGCCAGCTCCTCCATTTATACAACCCTCAGCCCCTCCCTCTTCTTCGCCCTACGCTCTTACCCATTGGTTCATTTCGACCTGGTTGCCTTACTGACACAGACTTCTACCAATGAAATGCTCGCAAGGTGCTCCCTGATTGGTCCAGTGCACCTGCCAATCAAGTGCATCTCGGACGTGTGACTAATGTGTAATCTGTGGACGTTGGCCGGTTTCCGTCATCATGGCGGCGAAGCAATGCGACAACACCGCCGAGGTCTTATTTCTGCAGTACACAGGCACACCCAAACGCTCTCGGAGACACTGAAACGTTTTAATGCAAGGCTTGGCTGACAATAGCTTTATTTGATAAGCTAACAAACAGAGATAACCGTTAATTTATCCTCAGTCCACGTGGCTTTTCCTAACAATGGTCCAGTTAGGACCTGCAGAAATTTACTCCAGCAGATTTTATGGTCAGGTGACTCTGAGGAGTCTTCAGTTTTACATCCCAGCAGCTCATTTCCTTCTTTCTTTTTTTTTACACCAATCACAGCCTCCTTCTAAGTATGTGTAGGAATGAGCTGATTGTAACCACAAGACAATAACATGGTATTTACATAAAGCTAATTGAATATATGTATGTGAAGATGCATCATAAGTATGAAATAACGGTCTTATAGAGGAGTAGTAAACACAGCGGACCGTTGGCCTGATATAAATAAATGTTATTCCCACTGTTATATAGGATTTTAGGCTATTGGCCCCGTTACAAAAGAAAAAAAGAATGTATCTGCATATCAACAAAACTGTCATGAAACATAAAACAGAACAGCAGAAATAGATGAGACTAAATAATAAAAGATATATGGACCATTTTGGCACATCAGGACAACATTATCTCCTGATGCCTGATAAGTCCCGCCCACTGACAGGTGCCATGGTGAGAAGATGTTCTGATTCTGAGTGGTCATAATGTTATGGCTGATGATGTAAGACAGTCTGGTGTATGACCATAATGTCAGTGAGTTTGAGACTCATTTTTATGCCTTTATTGGAACATTTGGTTGGTTTTTGCTCCTTTTTTCTTACAGATTGTCAGAAAACGTGTGATTCTGAATACGACTTTAATTCTCAAAGGAAATTAAGTTTCTATAATAAGGAAATATGTCATGTGACAACGGACGAGTGACTCAGCAGACCTGATTTCCAGAGATTGCTAACGCTCCTTCTGAGCCGCCAGCAGAAAAGACCCTCCCCAGTGCCTGTTGGGGGGTGGGGGAGTAAAAGTTTGGGGTTACATGTGTCAGATTAGCTTGTTGGTTTTGTTGGTTTTGTTGGTTTTTGTTGGTTTTTGTTGGTTTGCCTATTTGTTTCATTTAACACAGAATAATCTTTGTTGACTTTCTGTAAACCTGTTTGACTGATGTTGAGTTATTAAGTCAAATAATACGGCAGGAACTCAATTAAGGTACAACTGAGGCTTAGTCCGATAGTTATCCTGAGAGCTTGCTACTTAGCCTTACAGTTAGCCTGACAGTTAGCTTGGCAGTTAGCTTGGCACTTAACCTAACCTTAAAATTAGCCCTATGGCCAGCATGACAATTAGTCTTACAGTTAGCCTGGGGGGTACTCCAACACCTAGCTCAACAGTCAGGCTAACACTTTGTCTGTCACCTAGCCTTGCAGCTAGCATGACACCTTGCTAGAGAGTTTAACTGAAAATTAGCCTGACACCTAGGACTGACACATAGCATGACTGTTACTGCTACACTTCGCCTGATGCTTAGCCTGACGCTGTTAATGCTGTTAATCTGACGCTTTGTCTTTTAGCTAGCCTGTAACGTAGCCTGAAACGTAGCCTTTTAGTCAACCTACCACTTAGCCACACAGGTAGCCTGACAGTTAGCTTGGCATTTAACCTGTAATTTAATCTGAAAAATAACCACAAAGTAATCAGAATAAACCTATTCTATATTGTCCCTGTGGTCTCGTGTCTTTATACGGTGTCGGTTCTGAATGAATTCTGACAGAATAGATTGATCAGAACCAGCTTTATAGAGCTAACAACACGACGGCGTTTGGGCGCGGGCCGGGACTGGACCCTATGTTGGAAAGCAGACATTTGGAAAGAGGGCAGATGGTCTTATTAATAGTCGATCCGAATGCCAGGCGAGAGAATGTGACGCCAGCACCCCTGCATGATGCAGTTGCCACAGCCATGTCTGAGAGGAGTGGGGAGTGGCTGTCGCCATGGCGATTAGGTTCTCCCAGTGGGCGATGTGGACTTGTGTGCTGGAGGGCTCAGCTTTATGTAAGCGTAGCCGTGCAGCCTCCACGCATACCAAACATTTCTTTGTAGATTAGTTAGTGTGCAGACGAGGAGAGGGCTTCAGGAGAATCTAGGAGTTGTTGATGTGAGTTCATGTCCGCTGTTCCCGGGTTCTGTAACAGGAGCACCAGAGCCGGTTCCGTCATATCGTGAATCAGAATGTAGGTCACGCTCAGAGTCTCCACTGTGTTCATTGTAAAGCGACACACAAAGACGTCGTCTATACGAGGAGAGGGGGGGGGGGGTCAGTGAACATGCAAATATGGGGGAAGAGCATCTATTGTTCTGATAACCCCTCCTCCACACGGGTCCGCATCTTCAGCGCTGTTCCTTTAAATCACGGAGCAGAAGGTTGGGTGAAAAAGACCCTCAGTGTTCAGCTCCTCAGCCAGCAGCGATGTAACGCAACATAGATTTATAATAACTAACCTTATGTAACGTAACCTCACATAACATGACAGAACGTAACCTAATGTAACCTAACCTATCGGTATGTAACGCATCTTAACTAAAGTAGCCTAACATAATGTTATGTGACTTAACCTCACATAGCCTAACCTAATGTAACGTAACTTAATGTAACTGATCTAACGTAACCTACCCTAAAGTAATGTACCGTCATGTAATGTGATATAACGTAATGTAACAAAATGAAACACAATGAAGGTAGCTGTTACGCATGTTATATAACAATGTAACGGGATATAACATACTGTAACATAATGTAACACAATGATGAGTGCTATTACGTAATATAATGTAATATAATGTAACGGGAAGTAGCATAATGTAACATGATGTAACGTGACGTAACACAGCGTTACAAAACCCCTGTGC
>JBBDHG010000301.1:27500-35000 GCA_037951165.1 Lophius americanus
GATTTAATGAGAATAAAATATAAAATAATAGTTTATCATTCATCAATTTATGTTACAAAATATTTAGAATATAATATTTAAAAGCATAAAATTTAGTTTAATCACTGAGGGGATTTTCGAGTTACAACAAAGATGACGTAGGGAGAAAAGTGACTTTTGACCACGAGGTTAAATATTTACAGTGACTTAAACTGGGTATAATAAAATATGTGTATAAATATATTTGTGTGTACATAAGTATACATGTATGTATTTATGTATAAGATAAATGCACCAAACACATAGACATAAATTAAATTAGGCGGTAAATCAAAATATAACATGAGTAAATCAGTTCAGTCTTTTAAAGTATTGAAATAAAAATATTTACATTATTTTTAAAGGCAACAGAATTCTTTGAAAAAAAAAATCTACGTTTATGTTTATAAATCTACTTAAAAAAAACTTTCAGACGATAAGAACGCTCTACTTTCTTAATTAATCATTAATCATAGGTTATTAATTATATCTGTGTTCAATTTACCGAGTTTAGGCTTCTAAAGGGGCGGGGCCATGGTGAAGCGCAAATGACAGGAACCGGAAGTGACGCAATGATTCGCTGCCCGTGGACGTGATCCCCATAAAAATAGTGATTTAGGTGTTGGTTATCCATTAACTCACGGGAGTCAAACGGAATCCCGGAGCACAATTAAACACTAAAAGTAGAAAAACAGTCATCAACAGAATAAAGTGTTTTTTTTTTTTTTTAACGAAGCAGCACCGACGTGCGTTTTATTTACTAATACGTATTTTATTTATCGTTTAAAAAAAAGATTTATTAGCTTTATCTCCTCCTGTTCTCCGTAGCACCTGCTCTGAGGATTATTCTGATGTTTATCAGCGTGACTGGTTGTTAACAGAGGAGAAGCGCTGACGCTATCGATTGACTATCGCAGTGCATTCTGGGATCTGTAGTATCTGTGGTCTGTATCTGTAATATCACAGATCCTATCTCCACATTCCTGTTTATTTCCTTCTATACATACAAAATTACAATAGATATGATCTTTTATCTTCGATATTTGTTTGTCAGCTTATATTATTTGCCGCTGACGTCAGATGACGGGGCCCGTTGACACCAGAAGAACCAGGAACATACCGTAGACACGACAAGAAGTAGAGCTGAAAAAACCTCCTGTCCTACCTCTTCATGTCACCATGAAATAAACAGTTTCTCTTCCCCTTTATGAAACTATTGTATATATATATATATATAAGTATAATGGAGCTTTCTTCAACCTTCCTCTTTTGGTTGGTCCTCTTTTTTTTAAACGTGTTAAAAAATCCAGAACAAGTTGATGAGGAACAAAAACTGTATCTTTCAGTCTTTCTTCTGTTTTTGTGTGGAGGTAATGTGATAAAGAAATAAAAAAATGATCTGTTCTACTGACGTTAAACAGATCCTCCCTTCTGGTTCTGGTTCTGCTTCTGGATGCATGCTTGTAATAAAACATGAGCACCGTTGGACCTTCATCCTTACCTCCACAGCTTCCTCCTGATTCACACTTCATCTTTGCATAACTGCAAATCCACTTCATTATCTGTGAAGCCCCGTTTCCCAGAATCCCTTGCAATGAGGAGACTTTAAAGGCAGCGATGATGTCACACACAGCAGGATTTATTCCTGCTCCTAAAGGTTGACTGTGATGATTGAAGCTGGTGAAACTGATTCCAGGTCATCTCTTCAGAGAAGAAAATGTCACGAAGAGAGAATTATTGCAAATGATGACGATCATAAAAGAAAAATCATTAAATGTCAAATGTTCTCTGAAACAAAGATGGAGAAAACGGTTTAAGTCTAGAGACGCGCCTGATAAACATGTGACCTGCTCATGAGTGACAGCTTTACACACCTGAACACACAATACACTCATTCCACACGGATGAGCCATAACATTACAACCACTGACAGATCAAGTCACATCAACTATGATCACCTGGTTACCATGGTTACCTGTCAGTGGGTGGGTTATATTACCTGGTTACTATGGTTAGCTGTCAATGGGTGGGGTATATTACCTGGTTACCTGTCAGTTGGTGGGGTATATTACCTGGTTACTATGGTTAGCTGTCAATGGGTGGGGTATATTACCTGGTTACCTGTCAGTTGGTGGGGTATATTACCTGGTTACCTGTCAGTGGGTGGGATACATAAGGGCAGCAAACAAACAGTTTGCCCTGAGGGTTGATGTTTGAAGTAGAAGAAATGGACCAGCGTGAGGATCTGAGACTTTGACAAGGACCAGAAGGTGATGGTTAGAGGACTGGGTCAGAACATCAGACCTGCAGGTGTTACTGGTCTGGTCAAAATGTCCCACCTACAAGTTTACTATGAAACTTTGACCTGACTTTCTATGAATGTAATATTTTAATTAGGACTTAATCTGACTTTAGAATCTCTTCTCTGCTACCGGGTCCAGAACCAGTAAGACTGAAATGGATGTATTGTTACACATGTGTGTGTGTGTGTGTGTGTGTGTGTGTGTGTGTGTGTCTGCATGTATGTGGCCTTCTTATTGATTCAATATTTTTTTTTATCATCTATTTATTCTGTATTATTGATACTCTTGTAATTTCCTGTAATATTAGGATATTTCTCCGGTTCCTACCGACAACGTTTCTGGACCGGTACTGAAAAAAACCCATTTATTCAAGTTGCTTCATTCTTTATTCTTCTTACTTGAATTAAGAAACAAACAGAAAGCAGAATCCGGCCTCTTGTGTTCTGCTGCCCCCTAGCGGCTCCTTCTCTAACTGTCGGATTGTTCTTGAGCTCAAACTGGAGATGAAGAGTTCTTGTACATTTACCTTTTTGTTTTCGCGGGTTGGAAATCTACGAGTTTCTTCAGAAAAAGAAACATTGAGACGAAAGGTCAAAACAACTAAAGCAAAGTGGGAGATAAAATAAATCCAGTAAAGTGATACTGAGGAAGGACGTTCCTCCTCCTCTTCCTCTCTGGTGGCCTCAGCAGCGCTGAGAGACCGGGTCTCTTTAAATCTGGACCTCTTATTCAAATGTCTTACAGGCCGGGGAGAACGGTTCTGGGGGAGAACGGTTCTGGGGGTTCACATGGCGGACCGGACCCACTCCTATAACCTCCAGTACCTGGTCCCACATTTCTGCTTTGATGGTTCTGTGGGTCCATCTGAGTTCAACCTAATGAAGATCTGGATTTCATCATCTTCATCAATTGTCTGCGGCGGGTCACAGAACTTCAGAAACCGGATCAGGCTGCTGCTGTTCTGACCCGAATTCATTCATTCATGAATGTTTGAGTGTTTATTGTTGTTTGTATCGGTAGAGAAACACTTTGTGAAAATATTCCTTATCATTTTTATTATTAATAAATGTATTTCTTTATGACGTTATAAAAAGATAAAACTCTTCTGGGTCGATCAGAACAGACAACAACCTTAAAAATGACATCACTCATTCTGTGAAGTAACAAACAAACAAACCCTCACCAACAAACAAACCTTTATTTGTACTTTGAATAGATACATTTGAGTTTATTTATTCATCTGGAAACATTTGAAAGTTTTTTTAAGTTGGACCTCATCAGAATTTTTCCCGCCTGGAAAACATGTTTGTTACGTAACGTGAGTAACATTAATTACTTGGTTACCATGGTTACCTGTCAGTGGGTGGGATATATTACCTGGTTACCATGGTTACCTGTCAGTGGGTGGGGTATATTACCTGGTTACTATGGTTACCTGTCAGTGGGTGGGATATATTACCTGGTTACCATGGTTACCTGTCAGTGGGTGGGGTATATTACCTGGTTACCTGTCAGTGGTGGGGTATATTACCTGGTTACCATGGTTACCTGTCAGTGGGTGGGGTATATTACCTGGTTACTATGGTTACCTGTCAGTGGGTGGGATATATTACCTGGTTACCAGTCAGTGGGTGGGGTATATTACCTGGTTACCTGTCAGTGGTGGGGTATATTACCTGGTTACCGTGGTTACCTGTCAGTGGGTGGGGCATATTACCTGGTTACCTGTCAGTGGGTGGGGTATATTACCTGGTTACCATGGTTACCTGTCAGTGGGTGGGGTATATTACCTGGTTACCTGTCAGTGGGTGGGGTATATTACCTGGTTACCTGTCAGTGGTGGGGTATATTACCTGGTTACCATGGTTACCTGTCAGTGGGTGGGGTATATTACCTGGTTACCTGTCAGTGGTGGGGTATATTACCTGGTTACCTGTCAGTGGGTGGGTATATTATTATCATTATTGGGTTGCTGTCGGCCGTCACATGTCAATGTTACAAGGAATCAAACCCAAGGATCCAACTGATGGTCATATTTGTCGGTTCCAATATCTTTTTAATGAAATGCTTCAGGAGGAACACAACAACCAGTCTAAGGTTCTGACTTGTCAGATCTCAGTCCAGTCGAGCATCTGTTGGACGTTCTGGACCAACAGGTCTGATCTTTGGAGGCTCCTCAGGACTCAAAGGATCTGCTGCTGATGTCTTGGTACCAGATACCACAGTAGAACCTTCAGAGGTACCTCTCAGCAGGTCTAGATCTTCTACTGTAGAGGTGCAGGTCTTCAATTGTAGGGGGAAGGTGTTCTACTGTAGGGGCAGGTCTTCTACTTTAGGGGGCAGGTCTTCTACAGTGGGTCCAGGTCTTCTACTTTAGGAGTAAGGTCTTCTACAGTTGGTCCAGGTCTTCTACGGTAGTGGGCAGGTCTTCTACAGTTGGACCAGGTCTTCTACAGTTGGTCCAGGTCTTCTACTGCAGGGGGCAAGTCTTCTACATTTGGTCCAGGTCTTCTATATTTGTTCCAGGTCTTCTACATTTGGCCCATGTCTTCTAAAGTTGGTCCAGGTTTTCTACAGTGGGTCCAGGTTTTCTACAGTGGGTCCAGGTCTTCTACAGTGGGTCCAGGTCTTCTACAGTGGGTCCAGGTCTTCTACAGCAGGGTGCAGGTCTTCTTTGGGTTCGATGCAACCTCTGGCTTTGAGCCCCCGTCGGCTGGAAGAGACAGGAAACACTGGTGAATTAAATCATGAACCAAATCTAACTGGATCCAACGTGAAAATGGATCAACCACCAGAACCTCGGTTCAGACTGAAGTCCAAACATATTCACAGACCGTGAGGAGATGTTTCTGCTACAAGCAGGTCTCGGTCCGAAGTCAGACCTAAAAAAAAGTTTGACTGAAAAAAGACCGGGTTTTGAGAGTTCTGTGTGGTTCTAACCCGGAACAGATGATCCAGAACCTGTGGAGGAACCTCATCTGTACTGGTACCGCCGCGTGGTTCCGATTCCCTTCATGCAGTCGGATCCGCAACATAACGGAAAAACACTGCAGTGTCAACCCCGGCCAGTAGATGGCAGTGCAACTTCTCAGAATCACCTTCATACCGAGAGACCACGCCCCTACACCGAGAGAACACGCCTCTACACCGAGAGACCACGCCCCTACACCGAGAGACCACGCCCCTACACCAAGAGGCCACGCCTCTACACCGAGAGACCACGCCCCTACACCAAGAGACCACGCCCCTACACCGAGAGACCACACACTGATATACGGAGACCACGCCCTCATACACGGAGACCACGCCCTCATACGTGGCAGCCACACTCCCACACGCCCCATAACACTGTGTAAAAACACACAGGCCGTCGTCGTCATGTTTACTTTACGGAGAGTCATTTTCTTGGGACTGATTAGAATTTTTGTTCATTGTAATAATAATAATATAGTTTAATAAAATAACAGAGTGAACTATAATAATAATTATAATAAGATTTAATCATGAAAGTATTGTATGATTAAAAATAAAATGTTAAAATATAATAAAGTAAAGTAAAAATCTAAGCGGACCCGTATCTGGTTCCTCTCTGGAGGTGTGACCTTAATGTGACCTCTGCCGTGCTTTGACCTCCGGCTCAGACATCGGACCCTCACCTGCTTTGAAGACGTTCTTCTCAAACTGGTCCTGGGACTCGACGTTTCCCGCGGGTCGGTACTGACCCACCACAAAGACCTTGTGTCCATCGGTGGCCAGACCCACGCCCAGCTCGGTGCTGTCGTTCCAGACCACCTGAGTGAAATGACCTGCAGGGACAACGACAGCGGCGTGAGGAGAACACCTGACCTTGGCTCGGATCCAGGTTGAGACTCTTAGGTTTAAATGCGACCAGGATCTGCGTGAAACAACAACGAGGTGATCACAGGTAAACATTCAACCACACCCACCAGCCATAACATTATAACCACTGACGGGGGAGCTGGGAATAACGTGGTTCTGGTTACCGTGGTTACCGGTCAGGGGGCGGGAGGTATCAGGAAGCAGCTGAATATGGACCGCTGGCACCATCTGAGCCATTTTTACAAGGACCAGATTGTGATGACTAGAGGACTGGATCAGAACATCTCCAGAACTGCCAGTTTTGTCGGGTGTTCCTGGTCTGCAGTCGTTAGAACCTACCAAAGTGGTCTAAGGAAGGACCACCCAAGACTCAGTGATGATCACGTGGATCCGTGTTGTCTGAACCCACAGAAGTTCTGCTGCAGCACAAACTGCTGAAAAGGTTGATGGTTCTGATAGAAAGCAGTCAGAACACACAGAGACTCCTTCAATGGACCTGGAAGCATCAGAACTGGACCACTGAGTAATGGAAGAAGGAGGTCTGGTCTGATGGATCAGGTTTTCTTCTACATCACGTGGAAGGTCAGGTGAAGGGATGGTACCAGGATGCATCATGGGAAGAAGACAATCTTGTGGACTTTCCTTTGACCAGTATCTCCTACCTAAACGTAGCTGCAGGAATGTTTGAGGAACACAACAACCAGGCCAAGATGCTGACCGGACCTCCAGATTCTCTGGATCTCAGTCCAATCCAGCCTCTGTGGGATGTTCTGGACCAACAAGTCTGATCCATGGAGGCCCCACCTCACAACTTCAATATCTTGGTACCAGATACCACAGCAGAACCTTCAAAGGCGTGCTGGAGTCCAGACCTCAAAGGTCAGCAGCTGGTTACAGTGTTATGGCTGATCCGGGTACGGGGACACCCTCTCCCTCCCCACGGAGGTCGTACCGGTCTTCAGGCTGTGTCCAGGGCTGCTCCACGAGTAGTCCTGGATCTCCCCGTACCACTTCTCCACGGCTTCTTTCCCTGAGAGGTCGGAGAGAAGAAAGCGTCAGAGGAACCGAACCCACGACGTCCGTCGGACCGAGGTCTGCGAGCGAGCGGCTGGAGAACCTGTGAGCGTGAGGGGTTCCGAGCTGAGCTCGTTGTAGATGTTCTCTCCGTCCTGAGTGTCGCTGTGCTGCACGAGGTTCTGTTCCAGCAGGTGGTCGGCCCACTTCTGCGCGGCGGCGCTCAGCTCGTCGCTCAGCCTCATCAGCTGGGCGCCGTGCTGCGACCGGAAGGAGTTGTGGGTCTGGAGGAACTCCTGCTGGAAGCTTTGGTCTGAGCACAAAC
>JBBDHG010000301.1:40000-52292 GCA_037951165.1 Lophius americanus
TATGGTTTGGTTGACTCGTTTATGCAGTCTGTGTGAGTTTGGTGGATCCTGAGTCAAAGCAACCAACAGCATCTCAGTGGGGTTCAGGTCCACCACAGCATCTCAGTGGGGTTCAGGTCCACCACAGCATCTCAGTGGGGTTCAGGTCCACCACAGCATCTCAGTGGGGTTCAGGTCCACCACAGCATCTCAGTGGGGTTCAGGTCCACCACAGCATCTCAGTGGGGTTCAGGGCCACCACAGCATCTCAGTGGGGTTCAGGTCCACTGAGCATCTCAGTGGGGTTCAGGTCCACCACAGCATCTCAGTGGGGTTCAGGTCCACCACAGCATCTCAGTGGGGTTCAGGTCCACCACAGCATCTCAGAGGGGTTCAGGTCCACCACAGCATCTCAGTGGGGTTCAGGTCCACTGAGCATCTCAGTGGGGTTCAGGTCCACCACAGCATCTCAGTGGGGTTCAGGTCCACCACAGCATCTCAGTGGGGTTCAGGTCCACCACAGCATCTCAGTGGGGTTCAGGTCCACCACAGCATCTCAGAGGGGTTCAGGTCCACCACAGCATCTCAGAGGGGTTCAGGTCCACCACAGCATCTCAGAGGGGTTCAGGTCCAGACGCTGACTTTTAATGGTTCGTTGTTCCACCACGTTTAGATCTTTGACTTGTTTCTAGTCTGGATGTTCTTGTGGTGTAGATCCATGAAGAAGACGAGTAAAACCACCAGAAACTGAAGATGATGTTTGTGAGACTTGAATATGTGATATTCCATGTGGAATATAACTTGACACCTTTAATGGTATCTGCAGTCTTTAATAAAGGTCTAGATCGTGTTTACGGTTGACGTAGAGAAACTGTGAAGATCTACTTCTGCAGCAGATGAACCTCCAGGTCTCCATAAAGAACCGGTCCATCAGGTTCGTTTTCAGCACTTACACGGTTTACAGCCTACAAACAATCAGCTGTTATGTTCCTGGAATGTTTCCCGTATCTGTTATTTAGTCCTGTGTGAAATATTCACAAACAACCTTCAACAGGGAGAAACTTCAGAAGAAGGAAAGAAAGACCACCACTCAGACTGACGTTAGTCTACGGATCATCCAGAGTCAGTTCGCCTCACTCCGCATGAGTCCAGACCGCATGATTCCAGACCGCATGATTCCAGACCGCATGATTCCAGACCGCATGATTCCAGACCGCATGATTCCAGACCGCATGATTCCAGACCGCATGATTCCAGACCGCATGATTCCAGACCGCATGATTCCAGACCTCATGATTCCAGACCTCATGATTCCAGACCTCATGATTCCAGACCGCATGATTCCAGACCGCATGATTCCAGACCGCATGATTCCAGACCGCATGATTCCAGACCGCATGATTCCAGACCACATGATTCCAGACTTCATGATTCCAGAACGCATGATTCCAGACCGCATGATTCCAGACCGCATGATTCCAGACTTCATGATTCCAGACCGCATGATTCCAGACTTCATGATTCCAGACCTCATGATTCCAGACCTCATGATTCCAGACCGCATGATTCCAGACTTCATGATTCCAGACCGCATGATTCCAGACCGCATGATTCCAGACCGCATGATTTCAGACCGCATGATTCCAGACCGCATGATTCCAGACCGCATGATTCCAGACTTCATGATTCCAGACCTCATGATTCCAGACCGCATGATTCCAGACTTCATGATTCCAGACCGCATGATTCCAGACCTCATGATTCCAGACCGCATGATTCCAGACCTCATGATTCCAGACCTCATGATTCCAGACCGCATGATTCCAGACCGCATGATTCCAGACCGCATGATTCCAGACCGCATGATTCCAGACCGCATGATTCCAGACCGCATGATTCCAGACCGCATGATTCCAGACCGCATGATTCCAGACCGCATGATTTCAGACCGCATGATTCCAGACCGCATGATTCCAGACCGCATGATTCCAGACCGCATGATTCCAGACCGCATGATTCCAGACCGCATGATTCCAGACCGCATGATTCCAGACCGCATGATTCCAGACCTCATGATTCCAGACCTCATGATTCCAGACCTCATGATTCCAGACCGCATGATTCCAGACCGCATGATTCCAGACCGCATGATTCCAGACCGCATGATTCCAGACCGCATGATTCCAGACCACATGATTCCAGACGTCATGATTCCAGAACGCATGATTCCAGACCGCATGATTCCAGACCGCATGATTCCAGACTTCATGATTCCAGACCGCATGATTCCAGACTTCATGATTCCAGACCTCATGATTCCAGACCTCATGATTCCAGACCGCATGATTCCAGACTTCATGATTCCAGACCGCATGATTCCAGACCGCATGATTCCAGACCGCATGATTCCAGACCGCATGATTTCAGACCGCATGATTCCAGACCGCATGATTCCAGACCGCATGATTCCAGACTTCATGATTCCAGACCTCATGATTCCAGACCGCATGATTCCAGACTTCATGATTCCAGACCGCATGATTCCAGACCTCATGATTCCAGACCGCATGATTCCAGACCTCATGATTCCAGACCTCATGATTCCAGACCGCATGATTCCAGACCGCATGATTCCAGACCGCATGATTCCAGACCGCATGATTCCAGACTTCATGATTCCAGACTTCATGATTCCAGACTTCATGATTCCAGACCGCATGATTCCAGGCCGCATGATTCCAGACTTCATGATTCCAGACCTCATGATTCCAGACCGCATGGTTCCAGACCGCATGATTCCAGACTTCATGATTCCAGACTTCATGATTCCAGACCGCATGATTCCAGACTTCATGATTCCAGACCGCATGATTCCAGACTTCATGATTCCAGACCTCATGATTCCAGACCGCATGGTTCCAGACCGCATGATTCCAGACCGCATGATTCCAGACCGCATGATTCCAGACCGCATGATTCCAGACTTCATGATTCCAGACCGCATGATTCCAGACCGCATGATTCCAGACCGCATGATTCCAGACTTTACAGGTTTTAGACAGGTGGTCATAATGATGTGGCTGTATTTATGTCAGAAAACAAACACTGGAAAACCTTCATGTGAGGAAAATGCGGTGAGCAGAAAAGTTGCGTTTACAGCTGGGGGCCGCGGAGGTTCATCAGCCGTCATGTGACGCTGTTACATTCAAAGACCTTCTCAGACTCCAGTAAAAACCTCCTGCTGTTCACAACACCTACAGTATCATCCAGGTGTTTACCTCGTCAGGGGGGTCTGCCAAACAACCCGTGGTACCGCTGCTACAGAGTGTACCTGAAGTATCCATGAAGGTCCTCACAGTGTCAGACACTCTAAAAAACTCACATACAGATGAACTCACCAGAAGAACGAGTGACGTGAGAGAATCCAACTATTTCATTAATCCTCCTCTAACTTATGTCAAAATAACACTTTCTGATTTTAACGCTAACATTTTAACTGTCAGCTACAAATATCAACTCGGTCGCTCTTCAGATTACAGATTACTCACACATAGTAATAGATCACTCACACATAGTAACAGATTACTCACACATAGTAACAGATTACTCACACATAGTAACAGATTACTCACACAGAGTAACAAATTACTCACACATAGTAACAGATTACTCACACAGAGTAACAGATTACTCACACATAGTAACAGATTACTCACACAGAGTAACAGATTACTCATACTCAGTAACAGATTACTCACACATAGGAACAGTTTATTCAAATATAGTAAAATATTACTCACAAATAGTAACAGATTACTCACACATAGGAACAGTTTATTCACACATAGGAAAAGATTATTCAGACATAGTAAGAGATTTTTCACACATAGTAAGAGATTACTCACACATAGGAACAGTTTACTCACACATGGTAAAAGATTAGTCACACATAGTAAGAGATTACTCCCACACAGTAACAGATTACTCACACATAGGAAAAGATTATTCACACATAGGAAAAGATTATTCACACATAGGAAAAGATTATTCACACATAGTAGGTGAAGGTGAGGTGAAGGTCTTCAAGCTTCTGTTTTGAAACATGTTAGGAAGATGGCCCAGATCCAGGATTATTGAACACAAACCCAACCAGGACTGACTTCTCTTTCAATCATCTCGTCTTTATTTTCTGCGCTTGAGGTTCTTCCAGTGAGAAACATCATGATCCTGCCTGTCAATCAGAGGCAGAGATGGGCAGGAACTGGTTTTATTATCATTACAGTTACTGTCACATGTGATGATAAAAGTCTTCAGTTGAAGTTGGGCGGGGTCAGTTGGTTCAGACCGACCCCACCTAATCCACATTTACCCTGAACCAACACAAGCCTGGAACTCGTGTCCAGCAGACAAACCTGATCGGCTGTCAGTCAGACAGACATCTCTCAGTCAGACAGACATCTCTCAGTCAGACAGACATCTCTCAGTCAGACAGACATCTCTCAGTCAGACAGACATCTCTCAGTCAGACAGACATCTCTCAGTCAGACAGACATCTCTCAGTCAGACAGACATCTCTCAGTCAGACAGACATCTGTCGGATCATCAGGTAGGACGATTGAATACTTCACCTGAGATGACAGGATATGAATCTTTACCAGAGAAGATGAACTCTTATTTCCTCTTAACGTCATTCTTGGTTCAAGAATAAAATCAACCTTCTGAACTTTTCACCGATTATTTGATTGATAGCCGCTCGGCGTGTTTGATGTGGTCTGTTGACAGCGGGGTCATGTGACCTCTGATGTCAGGAAACATCTCACTTTACTGGACCTGACGCCGCGGCGGCCGTCTCTATTCACCATCAGGGCTCCGGTACCAGGAATCTGGGTCAAACAGTTGTAGCAAACAGAACCAAAGCCTTCCAGGTGAGTCCCGGTCTCAGGTGTGTGAAGGTTCCTGGACGCTCGTGTGAGGTGTGTGGGCGGCGCCTGAACGGCATGCAGAATCTTCGACGACATGAGGAGAACCCGGGCCTGCAGCTGCGGGCCGCGCCGGGATTCCTCCGTCGTATCGGCATTCCTGTACGTTCAGACATTGGGATTATTCCATAATCTCCCCAGAGTGACTCACAGGTGTGTTTACTGTCGCGAAGGTCCGACGTCTGGGTTCTGTTTGCAGAGGAAGGTTCTCAGAGTGTCTGCAGACTCAACAGCAGAGTCGAAGAACCGTCGTGGCTGAAGTTTGTTTATTCAGGTGAGTCAGGTACATGTAGGAGGGGCTGGGGTCTGAAGGAGTCAGGTACATGTAGGAGGGGCTGGGGTCTGAAGGAGTCAGGTACATGTAGGAGGGGCGGGGGTCTGAAGGAGTCAGGTACATGTAGGAGGGGCGGGGGTCTGAAGGAGTCAGGTACATGTAGGAGGGGCGGGGGTCTGAAGGAGTCAGGTACATATAGGAGGGGCTGGGGTCTGAAGGAGTCAGGTACATGTAGGAGGGGCTGGGGTCTACAGGAGTCAGGTACATGTAGGAGGGGCTGGGGTCTACAGGAGTCAGGTACATGTAGGAGGGGCGGGGGTCTGAAGGACTCAGGTACATGTAGGAGGGGCTGGGGTCTGAAGGAGTCAGGTACATGTAGGAGGGGCGGGGGTCTGAAGGAGTCAGGTACATGTAGGAGGGGCTGGGGTCTGAAGGAGTCAGGTACATGTAGGAGGGGCTGGGGTCTACAGGAGTCAGGTACATGTAGGAGGGGCTGGGGTCTGAAGGAATCAGGTACATGTAGGAGGGGCTGGGGTCTACAGGAGTCAGGTACATGTAGGAGGGGCTGGGGTCTGAAGGAGTCAGGTACATGTAGGAGGGGCGGGGGTCTACAGGAGTCAGGTACATGTAGGAGGGGCGGGGGTCTGAAGGACTCAGGTACATGTAGGAGGAGCTGGGATCTACAGGAGTCAGGTACATGTAGGAGGGGCTGGGGTCTGAAGGAGTCAGGTACATGTAGGAGGGGCTGGGGTCTACAGGAGTCAGGTACATGTAGGAGGGGCTGGGGTCTGAAGGAGTCAGGTACATGTAGGAGGGGCGGGGGTCTACAGGAGTCAGGTACATGTAGGAGGAGCTGGGGTCTAAAGGAGTCAGGTACATGTAGGAGGGGCTGGGGTCTGAAGGAGTCAGGTACATGTAGGAGGGGCTGGGGTCTGAAGGAGTCAGGTACATGTAGGAGGGGCGGGGGTCTGAAGGAGTCAGGTACATGTAGGAGGAGCTGGGGTCTAAAGGAGTCAGGTACATGTAGGAGGGGCGGGGGTCTGAAGGAGTCAGGTACATGTAGGAGGGGCGGGGGTCTGAAGGAGTCAGGTACATATAGGAGGGGCTGGGGTCTGAAGGAGTCAGGTACATGTAGGAGGGGCTGGGGTCTACAGGAGTCAGGTACATGTAGGAGGGGCTGGGGTCTACAGGAGTCAGGTACATGTAGGAGGGGCGGGGGTCTGAAGGACTCAGGTACATGTAGGAGGGGCTGGGGTCTACAGGAGTCAGGTACATGTAGGAGGGGCTGGGGTCTGAAGGAGTCAGGTACATGTAGGAGGGGCGGGGGTCTGAAGGAGTCAGGTACATGTAGGAGGAGCTGGGGTCTAAAGGAGTCAGGTACATGTAGGAGGGGCGGGGGTCTGAAGGACTCAGGTACATGTAGGAGGAGCTGGGATCTACAGGAGTCGGGTACATGTAGGAGGGGCTGGGGTCTGAAGGAGTCAGGTACATATAGGAGGGGCTGGGGTCTGAAGGAGTCAGGTACATGTAGGAGGGGCGGGGGTCTACAGGAGTCAGGTACATGTAGGAGGAGCTGGGGTCTAAAGGAGTCAGGTACATG
Source organism: Lophius americanus (assembly GCA_037951165.1). Lineage (NCBI taxonomy): Eukaryota > Metazoa > Chordata > Actinopteri > Lophiiformes > Lophiidae > Lophius > Lophius americanus. Next base: position 46,833 of record JBBDHG010000301.1, read on the forward strand.
TAGGAGGGGCTGGGGTCTGAAGGAGTCAGGTACATGTAGGAGGGGCTGGGGTCTGAAGGAGTCAGGTACATGTAGGAGGGGCGGGGGTCTGAAGGAGTCAGGTACATGTAGGAGGAGCTGGGGTCTAAAGGAGTCAGGTACATGTAGGAGGGGCGGGGGTCTGAAGGAGTCAGGTACATGTAGGAGGGGCGGGGGTCTGAAGGAGTCAGGTACATGTAGGAGGGGCACCGACATGATGCTGTGGTGAGCTGCAGAGAGAACCAGAACATCTGGGAGGGTCTCACAGCATCAGAACCAAGAATGCAGCGCTCACGCCCTCTGGTGGCGAGATGTGGGAGTCACAGTCAGGGGCATCCCAGCATCCACAGCGCCCTGCAGTGGTTCAGCTGGGGAGAGGAGCTGGGGAGAGGAGCTGGGGAGAGGAGCTGGGGAGAGGAGCTGGGGAGAGGAGCTGGGGAACTTTTTTTTCATACTTTATTCTTATTTTTTTTCTTATTTTTTCTCCTACTTTTTTCCTTATTCTTTTTTTTCTTACTCTTTTTTTCCTCATTCTTTTTTGTTTCTTATTCTTTTTTTCTTATTAATTTTTTTCTTACTTTTTTTCTCATTCTTTTTTTCTTATTCTTTTTTTCTTACTTTTTTTCTTACTTTTTTTCTTACTTTTTTTCTTATTCTTTTTTTGGTATTTTTTTTTCTCATTCTTTTTTTTCTTACTATTTTTTTCTTATTCTTTTTTTCTTCTTCATTTTTTTCTTACTCATTCTGGTGTAACCACAACTATCTTTCCTCACTTGCTATAATAACACCAAAATATTTCAAAAGCCATGGTTAATGCCTTGACCTTGACCTCCACAGACCCGTGGTGTCCCACAGGGCTCCGTCCACTGCTCCTTACTGTTTAGCGTATCCCCGCTGCCACTGGGTCGGATTATAAACAGGTTCTGTCACATTTTTCACTTTATGATTTTTGTTCGGTATACCTGATCTCCGGTCGGGCTCCTCTGCTGCCGACCGAGGGCTCAGACCTTCTGATGTCTGAAATAAGCCGAACAACAACAACAGTCTGGTCTGAGCTCCGTCCCCCGCTGTGAATTCCTGTTGTCCGGGCTAAGCTGACAGACAGACACAACCTCAGAAGAGAGATGGAATGCGGCCCCTTACTGTTGGATTCACCTTCCAAACATGACTGCAGGTCGTGGGCTCTGATCCCCGCCGGCTTTGATCAAATCCCTTTCATTACTTGGGCATTTGAGCGTGCCTGCTCTCAGAGCCGGTCCGGCCCATGACGGGTTAACGCAGGATGTTCTGTCGGGCTGAGGGCCCCAGTAGGGAGCCCAGTCTCTCGGGGGTTATTAGCCCCTCATGAAGATTACGGCAGCCAGGAGAGCAGGGGGGCGGAGCCACAGACAGAGGCCTGACCATCTTATGTCGCCACACGGAGAAAACATCATTAGAAGAGGTCCGCTTGGCCCGGAGACCGTCTGAGGTAGAACCCAGAGCGCTCTGCATCCACCTGAGGAGGTTTCAGTAAGACCCTCGGGGGTCCGAGGTGGCGTTTGAGTCGCTTCATTGTGTTAATCAGGTATTAGACCCGGCCCGGAATCACAACAGGTTGTTTTGGCGAGCTGCTGTCAGCCATCGTTTCTTCTCTGAGCGAGGAACCAGAAGGTCCGGTCACGCTTCTGCTGATGCTTCCTGCACGGCGCTTAATCCTCTTAGCGGCGACTTCCTCCTCATCCTCCTCATCCTCAGACTCCCAGCAGAGGAAATGAAGTAGATGTCCGTCAGATTGATCAGATACTCCTCTACTCCCCCCACTAATGTATGAGGAGAAGATCTGACTCGCTGATGTGTGGAGGACAAGGGACCGGGTCGGCTGTTGTTAAATGGAGTTTGAATGCCCCCCCCCCCTCTGAGCCCTGGCGGTGGTCTTTGTTGGTGGACTTTAAGAGGGGGCGGGGGTTACGTCAGGGTTCACAAGGCAATTGGAGTTCCTTTGAGGAGCCATTGTTTTAGAGGGTCCGACAGGAATGGATTGAAGACGAGCAGAGGAGAGTGGGGGGTGGGGAGAGAGAGTGAGGGGGGGGGGGTTGTGTGTCCTCTCTCTACCCCGTTCCTCCTCTTCTTCAGAGGAGAAGGTGAGATCGGTCTTGTGGAGTTCGTCGGATCTGCTGTGGTTTGAAGTCGTGGGTCGTCGCCCCTCAGCGGGTCAGAACTGACTGTTAGCGCCCCCATTAGCATTCAGAGCAGCATTAGCATTGACGGCTCATTAGCGGACAGCTGCGGCTCGTCCCACCTCCTGTAAAAATGCCACCAACGGTGTCTGGACCTCAGAGCTTCACCCCACTGGAGACAGAGGGGAGGGTGGAGGAGAGGGTGGAGGATTCCTCCCAGAGGTTGCACAGAACCCAACTCTTAGTCCAGTTACAAACATGGGGTCTGTTCCACAGCTGCAGTAATTCTGTTAGATGTTATTATAGTCTAGATTAGTTCAAGTCTGACTTTCATAATCTGTCCGTCACTGGTTCCTTCTACTGGGCCGGGTTTAGCAGATAGAACTTATTAGCAGCAAGTAGCAGCTAGCAGCTAGTAGAATTTAAAAGCTACTAGCCTCCTCATGTTTGGAACTGTCCGCTGACTTTTGTCGTCAACCTTAGCGTTTCCATGGAAACGTCGTCTTAGACGCTCAAACTAAGAGAAATACTGACTATAAGTTCTGCTTTAATCAAACTTTTGTATTTGTTTTAATTCAACTTTCTTTAATTGTTTTGGGGAATTATGAATGACATTTAAAATCAAACCTTATTCTAAGCAGCTGGATGGCGAGCGTTTCTGATTGTCTGTGGGATTAATGAAGCGGGTTAATTAACCCCCACCGCCAAGAGTCTGAGGGGCGGGGCCTATAAGAACGGGTCCGTCTGTCAGTCAGTCCCGTTTTAGTTTAAAGTGTCGTATCTGTCATTGTCAGCTGACGTAGACCTTTAAAGTGTTTCCTGATGGAAAAGCATAATATACATAATGCATTAATATATGCGCATAATTAATTAGATTGTATTTTTGTCTGTTTCTCGTCGTCCTTCAGATGTTTTTGATGTTATTATTATAATTATTAACGTAGCGGAGGTGTGCTCAAAGTTCCTAGTTGCCCCCGACTGTCTTGTGTTCTGTAAACATGTTTGTTTACCCGCCTGCGGACCCCTGAGATCCGCCTCAGAGGATCAGATTAGTCTGAGCGATGACATCACCGATGGACCAGAACTTTACTCACAGACCGAAGTCTGATAATGAGAGGACAAAGACGGCACAAAAAAATAAATGAGATGATGACGATGACGAGATGAAGACTTAAAATAAAAAAATAAAAAATCGGAAAAAAAAATCGTAAAAGAAAATTGTAAAAAAACCCTAAAAAATTGTAAAATATCTCTGATAAAAACAAAAACATGTTTATGATCAAACTCTGGAGGTCCGATCATGAATAAAAAATATAATCTCAGTAAAGTGTAAGTAATAAAAGGGAGGAGAAAACTAAATTGTAGAATGGGCTGGAACCAACACCAGCCCGGGGCTCCGCCCACTCTATCCCTGAAGGACTCTATGCTGTGGAGGGAAAATTAGAGCAAGATCGAGGTTGTTGGTTCGAGTCATCAACGCCCTACTCCCGCCCTCATCCGTCCAGACGGAACCTCCGGTTTGCGGTGCTTCGTCTTCGTTTCCTCACGGCGCCGTACGACAGCGTTACGGCGCCATTCAGTCCTGTTCATAATGTAACGTTACGGCGCCAACTACTGGGTGGCGTTGGTACTACAAGGAGGCGTGTCCACGAATCTCCATTTATGAGTGAAGAGTTGTTGTCACGGAAACGGGCCTGAGATTCCACCACCGCCTGTTTGTCTGCTGTTGTGCTGAAGGTCCGATGAAGGCGGCGGCCCGTCACTCAGGAATGCGAGGCTCTGACTCACCGTTTTGCACATTAGCATGTTGCTCATCGATGGCGCTGGAGTGACGTGGGCCGACCCTCCCCCCTCCCCCGTCCTCCCACCGAGCGTTTAATTAAACTTTTTTTGTGGTGCTGGGCGCAGCAGGTCGGACTTAAGCCCGACGCCGGGCTCGGGGCCCGGGGTTGAGGGTGGGGGTGGTGTGTGGGAGTGGGCAGGGGGAGGGGCGGGGTGAGGGGGCGGGGTGAGTCAGGCATTCATCACTCACAGGCCTCCACCAACCAGAATGATGCTGGATAATCTGCCTCCACCTCCTCCCCCACATGTGGGGGAGGAGGTAGGAGGAGGGGCTAGGAGGGTGGAGGAGGGGCTAGGAGGGTGGAGGAGCAGCAACCCATTTATCCAGAACCCTCACAGATAATAATCCTGGACTGGACTCAGACCGGACCGACTGGCTCCGAGAAGTTCCTCAGTGGTTCTGGTGTCGACCGGTTAAAGGGCCGGATCACCCAAACAGAACCAACAGGGTTTGAAATGTTCCGAGGTCCAAACACGGAGTTGGGTTGGGCTTTAAGATATTTGGCGGGAAAAAAATATCAGAGAGGAAATACTTTAAACACAAATTAGTATTATTAGTTACTATGTTAATAAAGTACAATAAAAGAGTTAAAACCATCTCAGGATAGAGTTTCAGGCTCAGGGTAGTTAGCCTGACTGTTAACCTGACCGTTAACCTGACCGTTAACCTGACTGTTAACCTGACCGTTAACCTGACCGTTAGCTGGACTGTTAGCCTGACTGTTAACCTGACCGTTAGCCTGACTGTTAGCCTGACCGTTAGCCTGACCGTTAACCTGACCGTTAACCTGACCGTTAGCCGGACTGTTAGCCTGACAGTTAGCCTGACCGTTAACATGACTGTTAGCCTGAACTGGCCCGCAGCATCTCTCCAGCATATGTAACCATAGTAACTGCACTTAAATAAAAAGCAGGAATAGCCAAATTGTGACGTCACTACTTCACTACAAATTCTTGCTCTCTCTCTCTCTCTCTCTCTCTCTCTCTCTCTCTCTCTCTCTCTCTCTCTCTCTCTCTCTCTCTGCTACGTCTTTGTGACGAGGGGCGGCGGAGAACTGGTGGCGTTCCTTGTGTTGAACTACTCTGGTGGTTCAGCTTCTGGCCCGGTTTGATGACATCATCACAGAACCACGGCGTGGAGCAAAGAGTTGTTGTTGTACAAGATCATTCACTCCACCGGAACCAGTGGCGCCGCTGGTCCGATGACGTCTGCCACGCTGTTGTACAATTAAAATTGTCTATGATTGATTGATTGATTATCCCGAAGTTGTATTCTATGATGATGATAATGATGATGAAGATGATGATTATTATTATCGTTATTGTTTTGTTTTTTTACCATTTTGGCATCAATAAAGTACAATAAACAGACCTAAAAAGGAGGATCGGCGTCATTATGGGATGTTGGAGTCGCTCGGTTTTAAAATGCCTGGAAAAAAATACA
>JBBDHG010000302.1:10000-144885 GCA_037951165.1 Lophius americanus
ACCATTAAGGGAAAACTTACGCCACATTCATATGCGGAACACTGTTTTGCAAACCGGATCGTTTTGGGCCCTGGTTAAGAAATACCGTCACTGGTTCTGTTGGAACCAGTGGTACCAGCCTGTGGTGGAAACAGGTGGTCCGCTGTGGCGACCCCGAACGGGAACAGCTCAAAGACGAAAAAGAAGATGCTGCAAAACTCCAATCAGATCAAACCCAGGTTTGATCGAACCCAGCCTTGATCAAACCCAGGTTTGATCAAACCCATCTTTGACGGTCATTTCTGGACCAGACGGATAAACTCTCCTGAGTCTGAACTGGACCCGAGGAGAGAACTGCGTGTCGCCACACGTGACCTTTGATGCGGACACGTGTCACATATTCTCTCCGTTACCACACCCAAGGCTTCCTCATAGCCAAGTCAAACCCCTGGTCACATGAAAGCGTCGCTGACCTTCGGGCGACATCATAGTGAGAATACTTGCGTGATGACAAAAAGCTTGGATGGCTTTGTTTTGAGGAGAAATACATTTGAGGAGTAGGAAGGAAGGGAGATCATGGGAGTGGAACTAAACCCTTCATTAGATGATTAATAACGCCTGGTGTGATTGATTACAAAGGCGCCCTGCGTCCCCCCTGGGGGACAGTAACACATGACTTTTCTTTTGCGCGTGTGATTTTGCAGCCCTCCGCCATGTGCTCCTCTAATAAATGTTTATCTGCAAACGCATCAGCTGATTAAAATTCACGGCTGTGTTTGTCGGATGGCGCCGAGGTTCTCAGCTGTGAGCAAACCTTTACAAGCAGAAGCCTCGCCTCTTTGAAGCGTTGTCTGAAATGCAGGAATGGAGTTCTGCCAGCGAGAAGCAAAACAGAGGAGGAAGAGGAGGAAGAGGAGGATGAGGAAGAGGAAGATGAGAGTTGTGGATTTCTTTTTTTTTTTTTTTAAATGAAAGATTCTGACCATTCAGCGCCACCAGGTGGACCACCCCTGGAGGACGGAGAACAGAACCCATGTGAGCCCAGTATGAACTTGGCCCGCGGCCCAGATCTTTACATCCACCCGTCTCCACCTCAACAGTGTTCTGATCCAACAACATGTGAGATTTCAGCTAGACGAGGGAAAGAGGACAGGTATAACAGAAGAAGTGTTTGGTCCTCAAACACATCCTTAACTCAGAACATTCGCTCTGCAACCAAAGAATTATCACCTTAGGACCCGTTTCAGTTGTATAAAAATGTGTTTGCGTTTAACTCAAGCCGGCTACACACCCGAGGATTCTAAGATCATTCATTGAAGTCCATTTAAAAACATATTGAAATTGTTGAGTGTTAATCTGAAGCGATGCAAAAACACCAGATTTTCTGTTCAAACTGCTCAATATTCAACCATGTTGGCGTTCTCCTTCTGACTGGCTGTGAATTCTGCTCTCAGTAAATCTCCGACATTTGAGTAAAGAGTAAATGTGTAACTTAAACGGACACTTCTAGACGGACGTGCAAAAGCCTCGCTGGTGCTCCTGAGATGTAATCTGAGACTTAGATCTTAGATGGCAGCCAAGGATTCCATATTGAATGTGCTGCAGGTTCAAGACTGCATGGATGCAGCTTGAATCGTGGGCCGTACCTCTGCAGGTGAGTTTGTCCCGAGACGTCTTCAGGTGAATTAAACCGTCTCTACGCTGACAGAACAATCGATGGAAACTCTGAGGCCTTAAAAGAAGAGTCCGAGAAGATGGAACGTTTATTTGCTGCCATTGAGCAGCGGCTCCAGGTAATGATTGATTGATATTTTCCTCTGGCCGGTGAGACATGAATCCAGCCGAGGTCGACAGGCTGTAGGTTCGTGATCCTCGCAAAGAGAACCGCCGATCCGTCCGAGCGTCGGAGGCTTGGCCCTGGCGGACCCGACGGAGTCTAAACCCTTCCTTGGCGCTAACGGTTGTAACACGGCGCTTTCTTATCAGCGGTCCTGCAGGGCAGTTCAAACACCAGGTCATGAGGGGCCCGTATTAACAGAACCGAGGCTTTGTCACCAATCCCACCCAGAGATCTTTAGGGGAAACAGATCGATCCAGTCCTGACTCCATAACTGCTCCAGAGGAAAAACAACATCCAGGTGTGTTTCTGATCAAAAATCAGTGCAGCTCTACCTATAAGTCTTAAAAACATTAAAACAACATTCAATCATTTACACTGTGTTCAAATCCACCGGTCCGGATTAAAACGAGTCAAGAGCAAAAACTGCCCGACTAGCATGATAATAAATTAATGAATTCTTTAGTGTTTAGAATGGAAAAATAACCTGCCAATCGAAATAAGGCAACTTTTCTTAAAACCAGCGTCGTTTCATCGCATCAAGATTGGAAAATTTAAATAGTCAGTGATTCAAGGTGGACGATGAGTAATTAACATAGAATAGGGGAAAAGTCTGAGAATGTTCTTCTATCAACAAATAGACTTATATTCTCTTAACTGCTTTTAATCGGCATAATTAGCTTTAAGTTTGGCTTTTTTATTTAATACATTTATACCAATCCCTTTTCTTCTGCGTGAAACATCCTTATCATCTATGAGATATACGACCGTAAACACAGTTTATTACTCCACTGTATGTATATATACATACATATATATATATGTATTTATATATGTATGTATATATTTGACATAAAATAAGTGGTATTTTATCTCAAACGAAACTTTTTTAGTTTCTTGAAATTCATTATATCCCCGAAAAGTTGGGGATATTATGGAATCACCATCAGCGCCGCGGATCCTTCGTTTTAACGCGATAACTCAAAAACGATATCATGGATCCTTCTCATATTTTAAAGCCACATGGTTGTTAATGTGAGGAAGAACTGGAGTGTTTTTGGGTCAGGTCAGTTGTATATTTCAGGCACTAGGGCGAGCTTCGTCAGCCTTTTTGTCCAAATTTGCTTCAGATGATCGATCTTGAATTCATAACAAAAATAGTTTTCTGTACATAACTCAAAACAAATTTCAGGGATCATTTTCAAATGTTTTGCCCACATTGACCTCTGTTCGAGGAAGAACTGGATCGATTTTGGGAGGGATCTATCTTATATTTCTCAAACTATGGTGACCTTTACCTCCAAAAGTTTTTGGGCCATAATTTCTCAGCCATTTATCCCAATAAGTCCAAATTTGGTGGCGATGAATCAACTTGACGAGATTTATCCTGTTTTATAATACAAACAATATCATGTACTGTAATATTATACTTCATATATCACTCAGTTCAGGGAGCATGTTTGATAAAAACACAGCCGACATACCTCTACATTTGATTTTAAGAGTTCAATCAGGTGGATTCCTGGTACGAGGAAGGGGATCGGGGGCTTTTCGGGGATTACCCTGCAGCAGGGGTCCAGTTTTATTCGGTGTAACTGTGACCCAATGGACATATTTGAAAGATTTCATGATCATCCTTAAGACAAAGGTTTCTTCTTTGGGCCTCTTTGATTATTAAAAAGTGAAAAAGTCCACCTGCTCCCCTCTCCCCCAATTAACCATCAATCCCTAAACCCCCGCACACAGACCCCAGATCAGCCAAATCAAAGACAGAGCCAGGAAAGAGGTTTTGTCACAGGTTTAATAATGTCTTGTCCAGCACTACATCTGTCATGCAGTCATTTTTCTGAAACTTTATTAGAGGCTTTAGGAAAAATGTCAGGCGTGTAGGCGTCCATCGCCATCATCACTCATCATCATCTAATGAGAATAAACACCCACCAGAACGTATCCTGACGGTTTATTATTCCAATATAATGCACATCAGTGAGTTTGACATCATCACAAGTTCTACTTTAGGAGATAATTCTAGTTTTACGTCTGACGTTATCTTGATTCTCTCTTTGTTGCAGTACGCCACCACGGCAGTGCAGTAAAGGTCAGGTAGCTATTGGTGTCTCAGAAGGTCACGGAGGAGGCTTCTATGTTCTTCTGTCCTTCCTGTTGGCATGCAGCTGCACACCCTGGCTCTGACGGAGGGTGGCCTCCCTGCTGCGCCACCGAGAAACCCGGTACTGGCCGCGAAACAGGAACTCAGAATGCAGAGGTGTCAGCTATGCAGCTCGCGGCGGGGACAGGAGCTGTGGAACGGGGCACAGCGCGCCGGAATGAGGCCGCCACCTGTTCACCTCCGCTAATCATCTAACCCAGAAGACTTGGAAGGAGGACAGGAAATTTCAGTATATCATGGAAACTATCAGGACCGACAGCCCCCACAATGACCACAGTGATGGTCGGGGTCTAAAAGGGGCGGGCACAGAAGGACCTGCCACTCAAAAAGTACATTACGTGCTGAGACGTCTGCTGAGGGTTTTGGAGTCTGGGTAATGGTGGTGGTGGCTGATGACTCTGCAGAAATTGAATGGATGATGAGGTTGATGGATCTCAGATGGAGGTAGATAGATAGATCTTCAACCTTCAACAAATTAGTCTTTCTTATAAAATAAACTAACGGCAGAAGAAGGGTGGCGGACAAAACCTTTACAATGTGGGCGAGAAAGTGAGACAGCGTCTCACTGCAGCATTTAAGCAGAATAAAAGGGGGCTAACGTTCTCACGTAATCTATTAGAAGATTTCTTTTTAAATTATATTCCTGAAAAGTCAAGGATATTATAAAATCGTCTTTGCGGCAGGTCCTCAGCGTTAACTCAAAAACTATGACACGGATCATTTTCTAATGAGATGAAGTGACAACCAATCGATTTCTTGGCTACGTTCTTGCCATAGTCGCGGAACTATAGTCATCATGGCTGCCATAACAAACAGCCAGAGAGATCAAAGCCCTTCTAACACAACTATCTTTAGTAAAGTCCACGATGTAAAATCAAACCCCCAAAAAACAATATTAAAATAATGCCTTATATCCAATAATGGGAACATGGAAAACAGGACAGCTTGAAGGATTCCAAGGGATTACGACCATCTTATTATTGACTAGATCATATTTATATTTATTGTGTGTGTACGTAATATGACATTAAGACTGAAGTGTTTGTTTGCGGGTGTGTCTTAAATGTAAGCTCTAACGGCATGTCGTCATCTCGGAATGCTCGCAATGTGACGTCAAATCGACCCAATAATACTATCGGTCGGACTTCCTCTCATTTCTCAGAGCGACTGAGGTTTTGGTCGGGTTTGAAGTCTGGGTTGGGGTAAATGAACAACTTAGTTCAGGTTCTCATTCTTAAGAGAAACCAATGTTGACTTTTTGTTTGGGAATCTCAACCGACCTGCGGTGGAACGGCAGCGTTGGGCTGACCCACCCCTCCAGCCGCCCCCCCTCCCTCTGCAGACTTTGTGGCTCGGTAATGTCACACTGCATCCCAAAGAAAAATACTTTTATTTCCTACGGCTACAAGAAGACTTTGCCTCTTAAATCTAAACAAATGTTGTTTTTGGGAACTTGACGGAACCGCCGAGCCGCTTTCAACGTTATTTGTTGTCTCTAGATTAAAACATGGATGAAACAATGTTGGGTTCGTGTCCATGAGAGGCCGAGGTGGGAAGTAACTAAGTACAAAGACTTTGTTACTGTACTCAAGTACAATTTTCTAGGTGTCCTATATACTTATTTTTCTTACAACTTTTTATTTTCTTTCTACATTTGAACGTAAATATCTGGACTTTTTACTTCTTACACTTTCACAACAGACTCATTATTTATTATTTAAAGACGTCTCAACTGAAGATTTCAAAAACTAGAAGAACCAAACAGAACTGGTCAGAGGGTTGGACAGAGGTTCCCTTCAACGATAGTCTTTCACTTTTCAACTAGTACGTTTTATACTTTATTCACTTTTATACTGGTACCTTTTACTTTTTTCTACTACTTTTTACTTTTTTTACACTTTATAATCTTAAACTTTATAGCATCTTTTATTTTACACTAGTTAACATTTATACTTCTTATTTTTACACTCATACCTGTTATACTTTGAAAAAACCTTTTTAAGGTCTTTTCCACTTTCATATATTATCTTGACTTATAAACGTTTTAATTAATTACCTCTATTATCTTCGATTCTTACACATTTTTAACTTTCAAACTACTTTGAAGTAATTTTTACTTCTTCACTTTTATCACTTTTCACTTTCATCTTTTATACAGTAAATAAAGAAAAACATCATCATACTGTTTCTTACTTTTATGTCATACTTCGACACAACTGCACTTTACTTTTAAACCTATTTTCTTTTATACCAATGTTTTTTACTTTAATACTGTGTAACTTTTAAACAGTTTTACGTTTGTTGTTACAACTACTTATTTTTACCGCCATATAACCATCATTTCTTCCACTTTTACACTTTTTTTTTTTAACTTTCACGCTACTTTGTTTTACTTTGAAAGTTTCAGACTCTCAGCTTCTTCAGTTTTTCACTTGTTCTGGACTGAAGACGTTCAAATCTCTCCTTTTCTCTTCCTGTTTCTTCTGCTGGAGTCACGGCGGTTTTCTCCTCTGACGAGACGCTGACGTTTCATCTCCCGCCTCCTGTGATCAAACTTCCTCAGCGGCGTTCTTTCTTCCGTCTGACGGACTTAAGAGGAAGAAAATGTCCATTCATGCAGTCCCACTCCATCATTCCTCACACTCTGCTTCTAAAACCACACCCTCCATTTTTTCCCAGAGCTCCCCTTAAACTCTTTTACAAGGTGAGAAGTGCCAGAACCTACAACAATTGAAAACAGAGCCGCTGCATCAGCTGTAGCCATCAATCATGCTCCGATCAATCACTGTCACCTGGCCCCGCGCCAGCCTCGCTCCAGTCCCTCTGCTGCGCCCTCGGCATGCAGCCCTCAGGAATGCTGGGTAATGAGGGATGGTAAGGGGCATCCAGGCATCCGATTACGGGCCATGTTGGGAAGAGAAGACGTCGGCGAGGGCGTGTGAGCTTGTTTACGTTTCTTCCTGAGGTTCTCAGCTTCTGCTTTCGTCCGGAGGAAAAGTGGGAGAAACTTCCTGCTTTAGCAGACGTCGTTAGGAAGGAGGGTTCGGGGTGAAGGAGACTCTGGGATCGACGCTGACGAGAAAGGATCGCTGCGGTGTTTAAACTCTGACCACCTGTCAATCAAACTGTCGCCTGCTTTCACTTCAGTTTTGATGTTCTGGTATAGAAATGGACTCTCGCCCTAGTTTATCCTCACAAATATTCACTGAAGAGGCGATTAGTCTTAGAACGGACCAAGATGAGGAAGAGCTCGTTGAAATAATGAAATATATAAAATATCTCTGTCTAAATTAGTAGTTTAAATATTTTTTATTTAATGTTTGTAGATTAATCCTGGTATTTTCGGTTTTTGGTTGATCAACTGATGAAAATATGAACAATTATGATCCTGACAGAAGAGGGAAATATGACACGTGTTACCTTAGATTACCTGGAGTCGATTCTTATGCAACCAATTTGGACATAATTGGATCAACGGTGATGTAAGAAACCAGTGCTTTTTGTGAACATGATCCCCCTAGTGAGTAAAATATGAATTACATAAAAGACACGACGTAAAGAAGAAAGATCTCCTCCAGTCGTTGTTCAAGCGCCGAATTAGGATTTAATCGGATCACCAGTTCAGAAGTTCTGTACAGAATCAAGTGCTTTTGGTAAAAAAGCTCCCCCTAGTGAGTAAAATATGAATTACACAAGAAAGACACGACGTAAAGAAGATAGATCTCCTCCAGTCGATTCTCAAGCGCCAAGTTTGGACTAAATGGGACCAACAGTGGAGAATTTATGGCCTCTGGTCCGGACCAAACAACCGGACTCTAGTCTGCTTGTAAGGGCTGGTCTCAGTCCGCTTGCATGTGAACCCTGGAGCGGGTTGTTGCTTCGCTGAACCCATCCGGACCAAACACATCATTTAACACGTATCTGCAGGTTTAATGTGTCAAAATTGACAAATGGTCCATTTCCACACAGCAACAAACTACATCATCAACAACCCACCGGTGCTACAAAAATATAAATGTGCGGGGAATTTTTCTATTCCTAAAAAATCTAAACGATTCTGACCACAATAATGTCTGACTTGCGTTTTTGTCAGAAATCAGCTTTTCAGGGAATTCTTGGGTCTCTATAGAACAAAGTGTTTGTTCTTGACCTGTTCGGTCCAGAACCTATGTTGTTGTCTGGGCTTTATCTTCATAAATATCTGACTTAAATAATCTGACTTCTATCAGCGACGTCGCCATCGACGCAACTGATAATAATAAGCTTGTGTTTTCTTCCTCGCGGCTTTAGCGTCGGCGCTGCGACTATACGCAAAGCTAAAAGCACACAGACTTGATTAAAACACGACATCACAGGATTTAGAGTTGTAAAGACGTTATATTAAGGCGCGACGCTTTGCTGTGCATTAGACTGGCGTATTTGTAGATTTGAATGCTTTACCAATATTCTTCCCGGCTGATAATTCACCTTGAACGTCTAACATTCCACTTCCCGGATTAATAAGTATCTTTTAAATGGCAGCAAATATCACGGCGCGGCGCGGCGGAGATGGAGATCTCACCGTTAATCTGTGCTACAAACAGCGACTGTTGAAGGGGGCACGGCGAGGTATTAAGTATAAATCCTCTTTCCTGAAAATTGTTCACAGCGCAAATGGAAATTCCGTCAGAAAAATTCAAACTCATTTATTATTCATCGTCGCCGCCCCCCTCCTCGCCGACGCCTCGGCGGGGTGATGAGAAACGAGGGCGGGCTCGTCAGTACATCATGTGGGAGTCTGATGTATCGCTATCAAAAAGCAGTGAACTGGAAAAGACCGGATTTAAGACGCTATCTGCTCCTAAGTCCCTGCTAATTCAATAACATTATTCCGCAGATTTATTAGGCGTCCCGTTTCCCGTAAACACATTATAAATTAAATGTATTATTATTATTATTATTATTATTATCTGCTGAGTTTGATGCTGAGGAAAGTCTTTCAGAGATCTTTGCTTGGCCGAAACAAACTCTACCTCTACATTTAAAAAAACAAAAAAACAACAATAACCTGAGGATTCAGTGTTCTTGTCTCAGTCTTAAAGGAGCAGTCCGTAAACTTAGAGCTAAAGTTAATATTCTAACAATGTTTTTGTTAGTTTATAATCAACAGAGGAAGAGGAAGAAAATGGAGCAACTTCACTATAAAAATATGGGGAAAATATGACGATCGAATTTGTAAAAAGGGTGGGAGGTTAACTGGACCCCTCCCTGTAGGGAATGACCAGTTGTAGGTAAAGTTTCATGATCGTGGCAGCCATAGTTAAATCCCAACATTGTATTTAAGTCAGACTTTAAAATCTGTTATCTGCCAGAAACCAACATGTAGTTTTTGTGGGTTTTTCACAGAAGTGACGCCGGGGGAGAGGTGGGGTACCACCCCGGGGTACCACCCTTAGATGCTTCAGCTAATGTTGGTATAACGTCTGAAGACGTTAAAGGTATCTCTGATGTTACCTTGGTATGTGGATGAAAACCTCCGTTAAAGGTGAACGTTAACAAACAGACACAATCCTCTCCACTCAAACGCCACAATATGATAAAATAAAAACATTTAAGAACCGATTCAGAGACGCACATCTTCGGGGCTCCTGCAAAACCTGCAGGAAATTTCATCCAATTCAGTCCAGCGGTTCTGGAGAATTCCCGGTTGTGCACGTAGCGGTGGAATGACGGACAAGGGTGACCCCGGATGCCCTCTATGATGGAGGCAGAAAAAGTTGAGGTATATTCTCAGAAGCTTTCCACTGCCTTCATCTTGTCTCATTTATAGGTATTAAATGACCCCCCCCCCCCTTTAATGGACCCGTTACTTCGACTGCAGCAGAGTGATCCGTCAAAGCTAAACTGGAAGAGTTCCAGTCCCACAAAGAGTTCATGGAGACCTTCCTCCTCTCAGTCGTAAATATTAATTCACCTTTCTTCTTCTTCGGGTTATTGTTTTTGGAGGAGCGTGAGGGTTTGGATCTGATGTTGTTGTTACTCAGCTCCCTGCGGCGACCGTCCCATCACCCTCATTCACCCATCGGACCAGAACTAACCTCATTACGGAGGAATGCGCTCCGCTCCTCGGCGGCAGCCAGGAGATTCTACCTCTGTGGAGTAAATAAAAGTGAATGGGGGAAAAAAAGAAATGAACTCCTGTCATCGTTTCTTAGGTGAGGCTGTCACCCTTTGAAGGCGACGCCGGAGCGTCCTGGAATCCATTAGTAGATGAATAAAAACGTTTGATTTTTAGTTGGACGGTTAACCCCTCAAGGTTCTGTCTGTGGTGCCTGAGAATCCGAAACCCCAGTAGTGAGTGATTGTTTCAATATAAATGGGGCATGAAAGCCCCTCCATAACTTTTCTTCTGGGACTTGTCATGCTGCATAATGAATCCCACAGGTGATTCCCACTCTCCAAAACCCACCTTTGATTCCCTGTAACGACGATCTTCGGGTGAGTTTGGGGGATTATTGCGTGAAAAGTGAGAGATGTGACATGTGCTTGTTGTGACGGAAGGTCGGCTCTGTGTACAAACACATGGTTGAGTTTTGCGGTGAAGTATAACGGAGGCTGGCTCGGCGTTGACACCTCCAGCTGTCTCCGGGGTTGGAAGAAAGGCCGGACACCCGCGGCGGGCCGGCGGAGACACCAGCTGGGCCTGGAGCCAGAGAAAATGTCTTTCACCTCCTCTTTCAACACCGCCATTCCCTCCACATTTTCCTGTATCTTGTCATTTGCTTCACCCGTGCAACATTTTCCCCTCACCCTCCTCCTCCTCCTCCTCCTCCCCCTCCCACTCTCTCAAGAGCGAACCCCTCTTCCGCCTCAGCCAGACCTCCTTACTCCCCCCCACCCCTTTCTCTTCTCCTCCCTCCTCCCACTTGCAAATCCTTTCCAGTGACACCAGGCTGATTTTCTGCCAACTTTTCTCCCCCCTTGAACGTCAGTCTCTGTGGCACAGTAGCTCTTGACTTTTGTGATGACTTTATACCACCTCTCTTGGCTCTGGGGGGGTCGTCGACTCAAGCGGAGAGTGAGGACTCTTGAGAGCGACAAGTGCCGTCTTCTGCGAGTAGTGCAACAAAAATCAAACATGGCCGTTGCGTTTGAATCGACGCTCTTTGGTTTTACCCCCCCCCCCCAAGATAGACCTGCCCACCTTCACATGACTGGCATGAGTCGTATCTTTATTTTTTCATTCTTTAGTGAGCGGCTGGAAGGAGATGCCAAAGAATAAAACAGCTTTGACAAAGTCACAGACAAGCATTTGTCGTTGGTCGGGTGACTTGCACGGAGATCCCGTTTACAAAAAAAACCCGTCTGGCGTTGCGTGGGCGTACTAATCCTCGTTGGACGCGAGTTGGCGCCGTCGACCAATAGCAAACCGTAGAGACGCGGCGAACCTTTTAAGGAGCTAAATGGGAGGAGGCTGGTATAGGTTGTTGGCGTCACCGTGTACTAGTATGGAACTGTTATGGAGTATACGTGCCGCATCGCCAAATAAGGTAGAGTTTTGTGTGGGGTGTGAGAAAGAGGAATCGCCGGCGATGAGGTCAGGACAGTTGGACAGTTACGCAAGATGTTTCCAGTCGGCTAATGTTCGCCCTTTCCTCCCAGGCAACAGGACTTCGCCACAGGGGTCGTCCCCACCTCAGCATCCAGCGCTTCCATTTTTGAAAGGAAGCTCAAAACGACCTTAGGTGTGGCCCGGGCTTAAAGTTTGTAGTGGAAACCATCTGCATAGGCAAATGCCCCTCTGATACCACATAACAGACCACTTCTCTCTTGCGCTCGCTCTTATTTGAAATATATACTCCACTTAGTGTCGAATTCTGAATGGGATGAAAGCAAACGTTCTCAAGTGAAACCTTCACTTCTTATACAATGAAATCCGGCCCCCGACCTGCAGCGCGCTGAGTTTAATATTTCTCAACATTTCAGAAATTGCATGGGCTGCACTTTGAAACGGCTGCACCATTATTTAAACTTAATACGTCAATCATTTCAGCCATGAGTCGTTCTGCGGGGCGAGTTCTCTAACCACAAGATATCAGCCTTTGCCAGCGAATATTTATGTTCCAGCCTATAAATTGCCTCACTGAGTTCAGCACATCTGAGACATCCACTAACATTACTGCAGAAATGATGCCATTACTAGCTCATATAGCCCGGAACAATCGAAAAAAGGGACTTCATGGTCCGGGCTGAGTTGTGTCAGTCCGGTTCTTCTTCATCATTACAGGCCGGAGATACAGATTATGGAAAGACATTCAATGAAATGCTTGAACTCAGAAACGGATCCTTATTTTTACTGTATGGCATGGAAATGATGTGTGAGGCCAACTATATGCATACTGAATCCAACTTTTATATCCTTATAGAGCTCTGGAGATTCTTTTTTGAACTGCGTAGGCACTCTTGGGTCAATCCCTGGGTTTGTTTCTAGATAAACATTAGTTATAAGTTGAAGGGATTTTCACCTCTGAAAGAGACAAAAGTCATCAAATGTGAGCAAATTTCATCGCAAATCCGACTCGTGGCTGCAAGCATGTGCAAAAGAGAAGGGGAGGCTTTAAAGAGGCATGCCCGAGTATTTCAGTCTCTACTGGGAATATTTGAAATCAATACATGAGTGAGCATTTGTTGTGTCAAATAAAAGCCAGAAACATCCAGCCTGAGCTATCACTGTCACATTAAATCCTTTATCACTCGCTCCGGCTGCATTTGAAAGCCGTTTCATTTGACTAAAAACTAGCCAGTAATCTGCTGAGGTGCATGTCTTGTAGCGGGAGAGAAACCCATATTGGCTTTGACGAGGTCTGTGAGAAGGGTGTGCGAGGGGAAAAGGACTGCCATCACATTTCATTTGGAGGAAAAAACGCTGATGCGGCGGTAAACGAATGCAGATGAAAAGCTGGAGAGAAGAGTGAAAGTCTTGACTCGGTCCACAGGCGGATTTTTGTGGTCGCCGCCGAGTGTTACAGAAGCAATCCCCGCTCTCCAAATGTTTTCCTACGGCCGCTCTTACACCCTGCCTTTTCACAGGGCTCTCGTTCTGTTCGATGCCTCGGCTCGTGCAGCTGGAGAAGACGAGGTGGCGCTTGATTGGGACTTTAAGTGCTGTATTTTTACTTTTTGGAGGCGATGATGATAGTAAATCCTCTGTCAAGCTCTTTAGCGCTGTTAGCAGTTTAAGGTTATTTGGCTGCTTGGCTGATTGCGCCCCTTATTCCCCGTCCAAATAGTGGCCCGCAGTCATAAAGTCAGAACCTCATTGGCTATGGAAATCATTTTAGAACCTTTTGACCTGCTTGGCTTTTATATGAACGAGGGGACGAGTCTTTGCTTTAAGCCTCTCTTAGTGACGGGACCTCCGGGCGGCGGGCCAGCAGTTATGACTGATGGAGAGGGTGGTCTTCTCAGCTGCCCCTGTACCCACCGAGAGAACAAGCTAAAGATGTAGAGGCCAAATATAGAAGAATATTTCTCACCCTGGGTTGATGGATTACCCTAAAGCCAAACTATGTACAGTGTGCAAAGAGGTAACAATGCAACATATTCATAGGACGGGTATCTGTTATCACCGGCGCTGGCTGCACCAACACGGTTCTTCTGCACATGGAGATCATTGCAAGGCTCTGAAACTGAATAAGACCTCAAGCAAATTGTGTCAGAAAGCCAACAAAGCTGGTGGCGTTTGTTTTGAAGGCTGTCTGCTCCCAACTTGCACCGTCCTCTTAGCCGGGGTTTGTGTTCTTTGGAGCCGAGTCCCACCAGATGTTTCTCTTTGAGCCAATGAAACTGATAGCTCATGACACAGTGTCATTTTTCACCAGCGCTCCGTTCAACACCCACATAATGCCTCATTTCTGCGAGCGGAATCAATACGTGTTTTAAAGTAATATTCTCCGAGAATAATTTTCGGCGCGCGGCTGGCATCTTTTAGCCGTCTGAAAGCGATCTCTCAAAGCCCGGGTGGGAGGATTTGGCTGTGAGCGGGGGGAAAATGTGAATCAAACGGAGCAGAGATCAATATGATTTTGAATCAAACGGCGTAAAAAGTCCTTTCAAAACTCCATCATTTATACGTGGGAGACCCCCCCGCTTCTCTTTTTCTCACATTATTAGCTCCACTGCAGACGTTAATCATCAATCCTGCTAATTAAATCAGAACGGATTCACACAGGCGCGGCGGCGTTGAGCCGTTCAGGATCGCACACAAAGTTAGGCATCGAAGCGCAAAAAGAAATCAATGTGAGCTTTCAGCTGAGAGAAAAATCACCAACGCCTGATGAAAAGGGTTTGTTTGCTTTTCTATCCACAACTTCCCACTCCCACTATTCAGTGGCCTCTGTGGTATGTTTCTATGTTTTCAACACTACGGATTTATAGACGCCTCTGCGTTGTAAATCATCCTGAACTCCAGCGTCCACATGCTCGCTATCAGCCGCCATGGCCAAAAATACCTCAACATTTTCCAGAAAACTCTGTTAAATCAAAGGCACTTGTCTCATCAGAATGAAGTTCAAAGCCGCCTCCGTCACAACGACACAAAGAGTTAAAGGGTCCCGACAGATGCTGCCTGTCCTCTGAGCGGCGGGGCACAAGTCAATGACAGCGGGCTGACCTGGGTATCTGCATTATGAGGACCTTTTTAAATAGTTGGTATAACTTTCTAAAAATAGCCCACATGCATATGCTTCAAACAATGTGGCCCAAGTGGCTCCTATTAGATCCGACGCGTCGTTCGTCCCTCAAGACCAGTTTACAGGCAGAACCAGGAACGGCTTTCAGGCAAAACTCACCTGGATTTTTAAAAATAGCATCGTTAAATAACAGTAATAAAGGATGTTATCACGGGGGATTGGATAGAGTGTAGAAGAGAGTATGTAAAACATAATGAGAGGCAAATTTCTTCTTAACACTTAAGGTCCCAGATCCATTTTTCCGACATGGAGGGTCTAAACGGAGTAAATGGACCACATGGAACACATTTGAGACATATTTTTTTTGTAAATACTGAACCCAGAGTCAGTTATGTGAGTTGTTACATTCAGTATAATGTTGTATAATCCTCATGGTAGTATTTTTTCTCCTCTTCATTAGTAAAAAACACAGCTTTTTTACTAATAGTTCCACAAAAAATCAAACGTAGGATTTTGATGGATGGGCACGAAAAAAGGTGAAAACTAATTCCGGGACTTAAGGAAAATACAAAACAATAAGCCTTAGATGGATGTAGTACACTTGGAATCAACATCCTGTTTCAACCCTTGACAGTTTTTATGCATTTTGGCAGTTTAGCTTAAAGGTTACATGAAAAAGAAAAAAAATCCTTTTTTAGTGAGATTTCTCATTGGAAGAGGAATTTTGAATTTAAAAAGGTCATTCTTATCACATTTGACAGTGTGCAGCCCGGTTAGATAGATAAATAGAAAATGTATTAATCCCCACAGGGGAAATTCAGCCAGAATTTGTCCTGAACGTCATCAAGAACTCTTCAGAGGAGTTTTCCCGGTTTGGGTGGAAACAGGACTTTTGAGCAGATTTGACTCACTTAATTAGTTAAAGCTGTAAAAGGAACTTTACATGACATTTATGGATAGTGTGTCACCACGAGATCTAATGGGTCAAAAATGATCACCGCCCTGCCTTTAGCTGAGCAAAAATTCATCTGCTAATGGGATAAGCTAATTTAGCTTTGACAGGATTCCAAAGATTTAGCCACTGAAAGACCATAATGAGCCTTAAAACGATATAAAAACACCAATATTCTAGTAAGTTGTGCTAATTACACGTAAAAACAAACCGTTATTTCATATTTAGGCACGTTTGAAGACTCATTACGATCTCATTGGCTCAACTTTCAAGCTAGTTTTAAGAATTTTAGCCAAACAAAATTAGCTTACCTCACGGAAAGATTGATTTTCGTTCAATACAAGAATATTTGAATATCCGTGGGTATATTTCTTTATGCGAGTACTTAGCTGTTTTTGTAGTGTGGAGCAGATTCATCTGGTTTAAG
Source organism: Lophius americanus (assembly GCA_037951165.1). Classification (NCBI taxonomy): domain Eukaryota; kingdom Metazoa; phylum Chordata; class Actinopteri; order Lophiiformes; family Lophiidae; genus Lophius; species Lophius americanus. The sequence continues at coordinate 26,036 of JBBDHG010000302.1, forward strand.
GGGATGTTATTTAATTATTGTTGTTACTGGTTACTGTGGCTTGAACTTAACTGGAACATCGAGACAAAGTTGATTCTTTTTTAAATGACAATACTTTTATAGAGCAAAAAATATTTTTAGACGAAGGTATAAAAGGGTAAGTAGTTAAAGTATAAAAGTAAAATCTATAAAAACTAAAAGTAAATAAGAACAACAAGAAGTCAAACAAGTAGAACTGGATCGTATTCTCAGGTCCATCATTCAATATCAGCAAACAGGCTGTAATTTAAAACCTGCAAATCTGTTTTTTTGTCCCGCCACAGGAAACAGGACGTTGCTCCTCCCCCTCAGTGGGTCAGATTAACGCCCCGCCACTTGTCGCTCCTCTCAGTGAGCGGTAGTCTCAAAGTTGAGCTTCTGTCTGGACAACACCTGCAGGACGCTGGTACCACTGGTGATGCCTACAGCAGATGTCATGTGACCAAAATGACTTCAACACATCTCAAAAAAACACTTTGATGCAGTTTGAGTTCAACTGAATACTTTCATAGTTCTGATCGTGGCCGTTCTGTGGGGAATATGAAGGTTCTGCTCGTGTTTCTCCGGGTTCCTCTTACACTCTAAAAACATGTCACATGGGTGAATGAGTGAGTCTAAATTCTCCGTAGGACTGAGTGACAGTATGAACGTGTGTCGGTGAATTATCCAGGCGTGAACTCCGACTATCGCTCAATGTCAGCTGGGATTGGCTCCAGCCCCACCGTGACCTTTAGCTGCATAAGCGCTTACACCTAATATGTTTTGAGTTTGTCACAGTATCAGAATTTAAAATTTGATACAATACTTTTGTAAGAGATGATTCGCTTTTATGAAGATTTATTTGGAATACCTATATTCTCCTCATGGTTATGTAGAACATGTTAAATAAGTTAAATAATGGTACTAACATGCTATGAAAATCTGTGTGTATATATATATATATATATATATATATATATATATACATACTTAATGTTCTGTTCATAACATACAACAAGAAATAAGTCAATTAAAAAAAAGTACCTATAGCAGAGCTAAAAACAACTCGGCACATGTTTCACTTTGGAACAACGTTGCACAACCATCATACTGCAGCGATGCACATAATTTATTGCACTATATAAAGACCAGCAAGATGTTTGTCATGGTTCGGTTTCAGACTCAGGCTATCTCCATGTTATGGTTTGTTTAGATTGGCGTTGAAGTGGGAGGTGAGAGCGGCCGTCCTCTTATCAGAAGGTCAGTGGTTTGAGCCCCCTATACTGCCCCTACTGTCTACGGGTGGTATTACCAGTATCATAACTGTAATATTATTATTATTATTATTTATTGTTATTATTATTAGCCTTAACCTCTACTGCTGGTCCCAGGCCCGGATAAATGGGGAGGGTTGCGTCAGATTGGAATCCTGCGTAAAACAATATGCAAACAGGAAACTGATTTTCCAAATCGCATCGATGGTAACAGATGATCCGCTGACGACTATTCAGGAAAATGACGAATCTGTGTGCCTTAAAACAGTTTAATTTCCTGCTTAACTGTTTGGTTAGCTCATTTTGAGTCATTATTTCTTATTAAAAAAATGTGCCTGAACCCGTTTATAGTGTGACCCAGTGTTTGCATGTCTGTGCCAATGTGTAAGGGGCCAAGAATGGAACACCACAGGTTAAAGGGGGCCATCGATGATGATGCATTAACCGTGGCTGTTGGGAAAGTCCTACTCGAGACGTAGAATTTTGTCACATTATCAGATGTGAAGACTTACTAAACAGAATTATGTAACTTTACACAAACCCCCCAAAAAGTCTAATAAGGGTCAATTAGTTTTCTCAAAACATACTTTACCAAAAGCTTCAGCTAATCTAATAAAAACTGACCGTTTCACAAGTCCGATATTTTTTTTCTATTAGAATACATTCTCGAGTCTAAGACATTAAATAATGCCACAAAGAAAAGAAATATGTGAATGAATCATTTTTCCATATTTTGTTTTCTAGGTGAGAAAACTAAAGGGTTAACGAATAAACTCAGGCTAAATACATCACGCCACGCGTTCGGAGAGTTTCTTTCTTTCTTCACCATGTCTGTAGATATTTGTTGTGTCAAACATGATTCATGGGAACATTGCCCCCAGTGGCCTCCGGTGGTACTGGTGTATTTTGTAGGTCGTGCTCGTATTGGTAAGCTCCCCATAAACATATAACACAAATACAATGAATGCATAGAATGGATAGAAAGCTCCATCGGTAGTTTTGTGAAACCTTAAAACCCTTTTAATGTCCTGCTCAGCTGGTTGGTTGAGCACATTTTAAGTCTCCGACGTTCAGAGGGGCTGCCGAGGAGGAGGCCTTAAAGATGACTATTGAGGACGTGCTCTTCCATGAGTAAGGTTTTAAGTATATTACAGCATGTGAGGAGTTACTTAAAAGAATTATGTAGCTTGACACAACCACAAAACAAAGTCTAATAAAGGTTATAAAATCTTGTTTTTCACGTTTTACCAGAAGGTTGAGCTAATCTAACTAAAAGTGACAACTTTCTGTGAAAAACAACGTTTCATCATGAAGTCATTTTCTCAGTCTGATTTTTATTTGAACTTTTAAAAATGTTTATAAACAAGCTTGAAGGTTGGAAATATTGAACGCTTAAGATATTAAATCAACAAAGGCCTCAAATAAACAATATCTACACAAAATTCATTTCCATGTTTTGGCGAGGACATTAAAGGGAACCAGCCTGAAGAGATGCTCCATTATTCCTACTATGGAACAATGAATCCAGGCGAACGTGAAGCTCATTGTTTTGAGGGGTCCTCACGTTGTGGCATTCATTCCTTTGTGACTAAATTAAGCTCATCCTCCTTAATCCCCGGCATTGTTCTGTCCGTTCGGAGCAATGCGCCGCATGCTTTTTGAAGCACGGCGTCAAAGTGGACGGAGCCGGGTCTCGCTGGAGTTCTTCCCTCGCCCCAGACAGAGAGATGACTCATCGCACAACTGGAATCAAGGGTGCTGCGGTGTCAGGTGTCCCATGTGCTCCAGAATAACCAATCAATGTCAAGAAAACAAAGCGGAGCACGAATTAGCCTCGCACAGTTGGACACAGGACGTGTGTGTGTGTGTGTGTGTGTGTGTGTGTGTGTGTGTGTGTGTGTGTGTGTGTGGAGTTATGTTTCCTGGCTTAAAAGAGCTCAAGATAGAGATTGGTGCAGCCTCTGGAGAGCTAACTGTAAGAGATGATTGTCATTACCTCGGCTACTTACATTTCCCCGCGTAGGTTTTGTTTGTGTTGTGTGTTTGACTTGTTGTGTTTTCTCAGGAGATCATCGGGGATGGCCGACACAGACCCACTTCTAACGCCCAGCATGTCCGGCTCGGCCTCCTAAAACAATAACGGCTTAAATTACATTTGTTTTCACACATGTTAATCTCCGCTTGTAAAACTTACACAACCCCGAGGAGGTGTGCCGGCGAACGCATTCCTCAGCGAGTTTGTCAGACGGCGAGTGCGTGGCCCGAGTGAGTGAAATTAATGAAGTCTGTAATGGGTTATCAAAGAGGGGAACCCGATATCTGTGGCGGGGAACCCCACCTGTTTATGGGGAGACACAGACGCACGCACACACACACACACACACACACACACACACACACACACACACACACACACACACACACACACACACATCACAGTCTGCCAGACCAAAGAAATGCAGGTGGGGTTCAAATGCTCCCCCAATAGCAGAGCAACAGGTGGATAGGCATTTTTTATGATGTCTGCCTCTCCATGTGGACGTTTCAGGAACATGAGATGACAGAATTTCCTGCTCAGAAGAAGCAGACCGGGGGAACTGGACGTTATGTTGAGTAAAAATGCTCGCGCCTCAGCATCGGGTTTGTGTCAATCTGTAGCTTCTGGATTATAATGCTGATGGAATCCAGACTGTGAAATTTCAAGTTCACTTGGTGGTTTGCAGCGGTGACTTCCTGTCGCCTGTGGACGTTCCTCGCCTTCGGAAAAAAGGAACAAAAACTATAAAAGATTGTATGTTCTACATGAAAGAAAGGATGTTGGTCTGACTTTAAATACTTTGGTTGTCTCAGTACCTCGGTCCAACTTCACTGGATACGTTTGATTTGGCTAAATTTCCAGTATTGAAATAAACCCACTAAATCGAGTTCATCTAATTCGAATAAGTCGGTCGGGTAAAATCGTTTAGTTCGCAATGATGAAATACTTTCCATGTTTTGGGTTGGACTATATAATTTATTAGGGTTGATTCAACTTTGTTACTTTGAATAGCTCCAACTTTATTTAATAGGGTTGATCCGACTAGTTGTGTCGTAGTAAAATTATCCGACTAGATCAAGTTTATCTAACGCAAATAAATGCAGATGTCTGAAGAGAACAGAGACCCATGGAACGGCTCTCCGTGATTTAATTTAATGGATTCAAAGAACACCCAATGAGCGCAGACAGTTTGAACAGGAATAGTTATTTAAATCTTGAATAAAGTTTTAATCGAGGGTGGAGTCAAAATAAGACAAACAAACGCACAAACACGATCGTTTCAGTTCATCAGGACCGATTGAATCTATTAAATGTCAAGTTGTTGAATTTCGTGTCCCAGTCCCACATGATGTCATGATGTTTATCTCGCAAACATGAAACGATGTCATCAAAATACATTTAAGTAAATATAATATCCAGCAAATGAAGTAACTTCAAACAACAACTTTTATTGTTTCACTAGATGCTGGAATGAAAAATATAAATGGCTGAACACAAAAAGGATATTAAGCAATCTTATGTTTGAATCATTTTTCATATTAGTGCTATCTGCTACGGAAGTGAGACGGACGGAAAAAAAAGTACTTTATGATAAAAATGTGATAATGCTAGAACTAGCGCACACGATGAAAAGCCTAGAATGTCCCATAAAAATGTTTTTCCCATACTATTAATGACTTGTTGATTATTTATCGCCGGATTTTCTGGTCTCAAATTTTGCAAACTAACAATTTCCCTTTCGGGGACGATGTGGCGATAATGACTTAGCCTAGAAGTTAACCACTCTGGTCGTTTGCCACTGAAACACGCCAGTCAGCCAAATGGCAGCAGGCATGGAACGCTTCCCAGAGCTGCTAAGGTGCAACTAACACCGCTCCAAACCGCCTGGAAAACAGCTCTAAATTTCCGCTCCCCCATGCATTTTGAATATCAAGCTACGGCATGCTTTGCTACGTATGCAGAGTTGGTCAGTTAATAAGTCTAAAGTGACTGTTAATGTGCAGAACATCGGTTTTATTTGCACCACTTGTAATCTCAGCCCTCCGTCTGCTGTCTCAGGAAACTCCCGGTTGCACAGAGCTGACGGAATCTTCTCCTGCTTCGGTGTCATCAATGCAGACGCGGACAAAGTCTCAGGAATACAGACCCGGAATCAGTACCGGAAGATTGACTTCACTTCAACGACTCACACTTAGGCGTACGTTTTCATTTCCAACTTATTCCATCTGTTGGTTTAAGCCAGTTCACTCTAAACATTAGAGAGAAAGTGAGACATTATTTTAGAGTGATAGGAATATGAACTATTAGATTCAAATACGAGTAAAGTCTGATGTAAACTACAAAGCTCTCCTCAGGTTGATTCATCTGCAACAAGATTTGGACTAAATTGGATCTAGACTCAAAATTATGGCCCATAAACTTAAAGCTCTCACTATGATCCGAAATATATAACCGACCTTTTTCCAAAATAAATCCAGTTCTTCCTCACACTAAGGTCCATGTGGGTATAAAGTTTGATGACGATTCCATAATAATCCCGACTTTTCAGAGATATAATTATGTCATTGAATTAAAACGAAAGAGTCCCCTGATAGTTTGACTTCCATAATCTGAGTCCCTGACTACGACCTTGGTACCCTCAGCAGTTTGGTAGTAATTCAAGAAATAACTTATTTCATTTTGCATATCACTTTTCTACAGGACTCAGTTAGATCCAGACTCAGTTAGATCCTGACTCAGCTAGATCACGACTCAGTTAGATCCTGACTCAGATAGATCAAGACTCAGTTGAACCCCGACTCAGTTTGATCCTGACTCAGTTTGATCCTGACTCAGTTAGATCCAGACTCAGTTAGATCCGGACTCAGTTAGATCCGGACTCAGTTAGATCCGGACTCAGATAGATCAAGACTCAGTTAGATCACGACTCAGCTAGATCAGGACTCAGTTTGATCTTGACTCAGTTAGATCCTGACTCAGTTAGATCCTAACTCAGTTAGATCCTAACTCAGATAGATCAAGACTCAGTTAGATCCTGACTCAGCTAGATCACGACTCAGTTTGATCCTGACTCAGTTAGATCCTGACTCAGTTAGATCCTAACTCAGTTAGATCCTAACTCAGATAGATCAAGACTCAGTTAGATCCTGACTCAGTTGGACCCCGACTCAGTTAGATCACGACTCAGTTAGATCACGACTCAGTTTGATCCCAACTCAGAGCAGATCCTGACTCAGTTTGATCCTGACTTTTGGTCTTTACTTTGTAAATATCACAAGCATCATTAAAGTCTGACTTCATCATAGAAACCCGTCCTTACTGATCACAGGTCAGTTGTATTTGTAGTAACAGTTTTCCAAACAAAGCTTTTGGGTTTCCAGACACGCCCACTCGTCCACATTTTCCATGCAGCTGAACTGTGGAACAAATATTCCACACTCATCATATTTTGTCCTATCTGAGCTCATCTATATATAATAATCCTAAATCTCGGGACAGAGGTGCTAATCATTTCCAGAGCACAAGCACCGCCATCAGATCACCGTTAAGCTGGGCCGTCGCTGGAATGTGGTACCTTCTGGGCTATTCTTAGCTTCCCCTCGCTAACTATCTGCCTTTTGGACTGGATTGGAGATTAGCGCTGTTTTCATCCTGGCAGTGAGTAAACATCCTTCCATTTATACTCAAGCTCCGAATACTCCCACCGCGGCTATCTGGACCGGCACCTGCTATTTTTGGGGGCATATGGTGAGGGGTGTTCTAAACAGAGATGGTCTTGTTTTACACTCTGATCAGAACCTATAAATACTATCTGTGAGTGAGTGTGTGTGTGTGTGTGTGTGTGTGCGGAGGAGGAGGAGGAGCAGGGAGGGAACGGGTAGGTGATGATTTGTAACTGTGTGTGTGTGTGTGTGTGTGTGTGTGTGTGAGTGTGGTGTGTGAATACACACCATGCATGTGTGAGTGTGTATTTGTGGGTTTTAAAGTGAGGAAAAGTGAGACTGACCCAAGTGAGTGTTGAAATTTAACAACATATACTGTTTCCTCTTGTGCGGTGTCAGTTTGTCAGAGGGAATAGTTGTGTATGGTGAAGTTTCCAGGTCATTAGTTAGACTTTAGTTTGATAACCAACCCCTCTGAATCCCACTTTAGTGTGGTATGACATCAAAGAGGACAGATTCTATCATAGAACATCTACTTTACTGCAGTTATATACATGTACACTCGTCTATTATTAGATTAACGCTCAAACATTCAACACAGACAATCTGTTCCACTAGATAAATGAAAAAATAGGTAAATCCAGAGGGCAAGAAACTACAGAGAAACTGAAACTACCAAAATATTGAATATTGGTAGTATAAAATTTATATAAAATATGGTATAAAATATTGACTTTCAAAGAAATTCTATCTTATATCTTCTAGCGGCCCCGAAAACATCTGTAACATCCGTAACTACCACCCAATCAGATGCTATCTGTGGGACGGAGCAGCTAGCTTCTTAAATAACAGTCCTTTCAAGCTTCACCCCGAGCAGTTTGTCTTCAGAAAGAACAGACGACGTTCTTTCTTTGGTATCGTCTTTTTCAGACCTTCACAAAGACTTTGATGAAGTGGACCACAAGGCTGTGACTCCTCCCCATTGGCTCTCAACTAGTTCTAGTCATACACAACTGTTAGAGGTCAACATGTTAAGGTCAATATCCAGCTTTCACCTGCTCTTAACTTATGCCCTGGAAAACCACAAGGCTCCATTTGAAACTACAGACAAACCCAAACTACCAAAAATTGAAACTACCGGGAAACTGAAGATAAAGAGAAACTGACATCACCAACAAACTGAAACTAGAGAGACTTAAATAGCAAAGAAACTGAAATAAACAGAAACATTTGATAAAGACAATCCAAACATTTTGCATATATTATTATTAAGGATCCTCTCCTCTAATACTTTTATGTTTAAGTGCGTTCCTTTCCGATTATGTGGCTTTCATGTTCCAACCACACTGGAGCGGACTGATGGCGGCGAAGGCTTCCATCGACGTCTCACTCTGCTGCGTCTCATCCCGTGACATGTGTGGAAACGTTCCACTTTGTTAATCGATGACAGACATTCTGATAGTGAGAAAAAAAAAGTATCATAAGGTGAACTACTTTAGTATGGACGCGTTTTTTTAATCGTATTAATGAACAATCTAATATTACCCACAGTGCTTAGAGGAGGGCACAGGCCTGACAGCTGGTCAGGTTCAGAACTGTGAAGGTTATAATCACAGTGACTGATTTCTATCTCACCACCCACCCACCATGGCCCCTAGACTCCCGGTCAGACCCTCAGACAGCTGGACCCTGGTTCTGGTTTCATTACTAGTTTGGCCCATACATCTACAAACTGCAGTTTGTTCTCACATATGCACTTTGTCTGCTGGCCGGATTCAGTTTCTGGATGTGTCTCAGCCTAATGCCACAAGACAGACCTGCCATACTTGGCAAATAATTATGTTACTGACACTTGTTGCGCAAGAATATGCGCATAGTCTGAAGGCAGGCGTGCCAGAGAAACCTTCAGTTTTATGAGTAATGTCATTGCCACCCCCCTCCTCCTCTTCCTCCTCCACCTCCCCCTTCTTCTTTCTCCACCTCTTTGCCTTGCCCCTTTGCGCCAGCTGTGGTCTGCACAAAACCTGATTTCCAGAGTGTTAACCACCATGTTCTTCCTGCCGACGGCAGGATTTCATTTGCAGAGCACAGGGGGCCAATATCTAGGGTAATTCCCGGGTTTAGTGCCACTGATCTCTTCCCAGCTCACCTTGGAGAGAGAAATTAAAGCGGCGGTAAGGCCTCGCCCCGGCCAGCCTCGTCTTCACCCTGTCCTGCCCGCCGCCGCCGCCGTCGCCGCCGCCTCACATGGATGGACATTCTGAGATGACCGTCGGCTTAATTTAGACGGAGTCCGTCTTTTCATTACGTGCATCCTCAAAATGCTCAAGCCCTAACTGCAACTATCTGATTTCAAATTAAAGTCTAATTAAGTTGCGGTTTTGTTTGCTCAGATGTTCCGACTGGACTGGAGTGGGTTCCGTGACGCACGAGTGTCGCCGTCAGAGGAGGAGAGGGGAGTCCAACGCATTGAGGGTCCTGTGAATATTAACAGTGTAGGGTTACTTCACAATTAAAATTCCAAAATGACGCCGCTGTGAACGGTTTCACTGCCCCTGTACAAAAACCTTCCGTAGGTAGGAGGTAATAAAAAAACTTTACTTTAATATTGGTGCTTTACTGGAGTTTGAAGTCAGAACTTTTGACCGTTACCGCCCGCGTTTAAACGGATTCATCTCTCATTTCTGCTCCTTGCAGGCCAGAAAACAGGATCCTGCAGATTGGTTTTATTTTGCATCATTGCGTGCTTTCCTGATATCAAAACTAATTTGGAAGGGACGATAGCGTGCAGAGAGGATAATCCCCTGGTTGTTTCCAGCGTCCCCGTATCGCTGCACCACAGACAAAACAGACTGTTCAAACACACAAGAAGACCCAACAGACACGAAACACATGCGAGAAACTGGAGCTCAGAGAGGCGTGATGTCAGAGCTGTTGTCTTTTAATCCAGAGTTCTTTTGCTGGACGTGACGCTGATTCTCTCTGAACGCACTCGCTGCCTGTTTGTCATCCATGTCAGATGGAATAAAGTTCCTCCTTCCTTCAATTAATACGATACTAATGAGGAATGAGATTCAGCGGAAACGACCTTCAAAGGGCTTCCTGATATTTTTACTATATATATACACACACGTATATATGTATATATATACATATATACGTGTGTGTATATATACATATATACACAGACATATATACACACACAAATATATGAATATATAATATTCTATTATACACACATAATTATAATAAAACTGCATTCCTCGTCTTTCCTTCACTAGTCAAACCTCGTCATGGTTTCCAGGGAGGATTATCGTTCCACTGTTTCATTAAACCTGTGTCCATGAATTCCGTGTTAAAATTTGATATATGCCAAAAACTGTGACTGTGATATTAAAAGAAAGATCCTAGTTTCCTTTTAATTTAAAGTATCGAACATACGAGATGGTCTAATAACAGAAATGATGATTTACTGAACTGCCGTCTTACAATTCAATCCAAAGTGAGAACAGATTCGATTCTCCTGTGTGTTAAATGGAATGTGAAATTGGTCACGGGGCTGATTGTGCGGAAATTAAGACATGAAACGTTTCCTCCGGGTTTCGGGGTTGATGGTTCAAGGACGCCACATTGGCTCTGTGCCTCTACTGGAGCAATTAAAAGCCCGGGTCTTGTTAACCCTGAGCTCAGGCTTAGCACAGCTGAAGATTAGGAGGAGCAGGGAACGCGTCTTTTCAAAAGGGCCTCCTCCATTCTTTCATATGGAGCATCTGCACTGTAAAAAATATCTGTCAGATCCACATTACACTAGAACACCACAGTAAATGATCAGGTACTGTAAAAGAAATCACAGTAAATGATCAGGTACTGTAAACGAAATCACAGTAAATGATCAGGTACTGTAAAAGAAATCACAGTAAATGATCAGGTACTGTAAAAGAAATCACAGTAAATGATCACACTGTAAAAGAAATCACAGTAAATGATCAGGTACTGTAAAAGAAATCACAGTAAATGATCACACTGTAAAAGAAATCACAGTAAATGATCAGGTACTGTAAAAGAAATCACAGTAAATGATCAGGTACTGTAAAAGAAATCACAGTAAACGATCACGCACTGTAAACGAAATCACAGTAAATGATCAGGTACTGTAAAAGAAATCACAGTAAATGATCAGGTACTGTAAAAGAAATCACAGTAAATGATCAGGTACTGTAAAAGAAATCACAGTAAATGATCACACTGTAAAAGAAATCACAGTAAATGATCAGGTACTGTAAAAGAAATCACAGTAAATGATCAGGTACTGTAAAAGAAATCACAGTAAACGATCACGCACTGTAAACGAAATCACAGTAAATGATCAGGTACTGTAAAAGAAATCACAGTAAATGATCACACACTGTAAAAGAAATCACAGTAAATGATTACACACTGTAAAAGAAATCACAGTAAATGATCAAGCACTGTAAATAAATCACAGTAAATGATCACACACTGTAAAATAAATCACAGTAAATGATCACGCACTGTAAAAGAAATCACAGTAAATGATCACACACTGGAAAATAAATCACAGTAAATGATCACGCATTGTAAAAGAATTTACAGTAAATGATCACACTGTAAAATAAATCACAGTAAATGATCACACTGTAAAAGAATTTACAGTAAATGATCACACTGTAAAAGAAATCACAGTAAATGATCAAGCACTGTAAATAAATCACAGTAAATGATCACACTGTAAATAAATCACAGTAAATGATCACACACTGTAAATAAATCACAGTAAATGATCACACTGTAAAAGAAATCACAGTAAATGATCAGGTACTGTAAAAGAAATCACAGTAAATGATTACACACTGTAAAAGAAATCACAGTAAATGATCAAGCACTGTAAATAAATCACAGTAAATTATCACACTGTAAATAAATCACAGTAAATGATCAGACGCTGTGGAGAATTACGGTAAATTATCAAATAATTTATGACGTTCAAGTCAAATGATCACATACTGTCAAACAAAATCAGAGTAACTGATTATATATGGTAGAGAAATACAGTAAATGATCCCATACTGTAAGAATCTACATTTTATACGGTATATCATTCCAGTGATATACCGTATTAAATGATGGTAATGGATCACAAAATAGAGAATAAGAGTGTATAATTATATACAATAGGAAATCCCAGTCCGCAGTAATGTACTGTAGAAAAATACAGATACTGTAAGAAAAGACAGGAAGTGATGGCACACTGTAGAAAATGACAGCAAATCATCACATGTTGTATAAAAACCGTCAGCAGGAATGTAATGTAGGAAATAACAGCGTCTTCTCACACACCGCATCGATCACAGTAACCAAGGAGACGCTGCCGACTTTACCCGTCAGGGATTTTCAGGTTTCAGGTTTTTACAGCGTACAGTTTGGTTTGAGTCGCGTCTGTTTTCTGTCCGTCACCAGAAGAAGTTGAAGATAGAGAGAGGAATCTAAAAGACTTAAACATCTTTCGGCGGTTTATTCCCTCGGTGGGTGGGGGGTCCCAGGTATTTTACACCTCAGGTGGGGATATAAGTGAAACCAACTGATGCGATGTGTCTGTGATTAAAGGCGGTTGGTTATTGTTTCTTTTAAAGAGTGACTCCCATCATGCTCCCTCTCTCCCTCTCATGCATGACATGACTGTTGATGTGACATTATTACCATACACAACGCGCCGCCATGTGTTTCCAATCGGCGGGAGATGTGAAGCCGTGCACGCCGCCCTTTGAAAGGATGCAGCAGGAGGAAAACATAAACAAATGTTTGCCGCTAAGCACGTTCCAGCCCCCCCTCCCAACACCCCCCACCTCCGCTCTGCAGAAAGCCACAGCCTCACATGTGACACATTACCTCTGAAGCGCCCAACATGCTTTTCAGATTAAACCATTACAACCCTTTCAAACAAGATACACGTCCTAATTGGCTCCTTTCATAACATTTACATATTGCCTTTTTTTCTTTTTCACCAGGCGGTGGGTGTTGTCGGTCGGCCGGGTGTCGAGTGGAGTTGTCCCATGGAGGTAAAGTTGGAGGACAATCCTAGTGGGACGGAGTCTCCCTGCGAGAAAAGAGCGGCGGCGTCGACACATGAGGCAAAACAAACACTGACTTCTAAGCCTTGGCAGGCGGCGTTGACGGCTCTCTCCGTTTCTCTGCTTTCTTTCTAGATGTCTTTTAAGCCTTTTATTCTTTTTTTGTTCTTCCTCTCCCTCTTCTTTGGACGGACTTTGGTGTGTGTTTCATTAATCCCCAAACCGGGGGGGGGGGAGACTAAGAGTAAAGGGAAGGAAAGAAAACGAAGATTCACTAAAAGGGTGTTAATTTTAAATCAGCTACTGTCCCATAGGAGGAAACAAAAAAAAGACTTCCTAACTTCTTCTGCTCTGGTCTTAAAGATGGGTGAGATCTTCTGACGATGTCTGACATGAGATGAAGGAAACCTGGGTCAACGCAGGGGGCCAGTTTTAAATCCGTCTTTTATTTACTAAGGCTAAATTGGACACCTTAAATCGGACTGATGACCTGACATTCTCCTTCAGAATCTTCTGGTAGAGATGAGAATTCCTGTTTCCCTCAATGATGACGAGTCATCCTGGCTCTGAAGCAGCATAACACCCCCCCCCCCCCCCCACACACACACACACATCCCACTGCAACCCCCCACCTCTGTGTTTGGTTTACACTGGATGTAACAAGACCCTAAAAATTCCATCAAGGTGTGTTGTGGGTAAATTCAGATGATACCTGATGTTCTTGGGGCTTTTAAGTGGCTTTAGACTCGCCATAATCTCATTTATTCAGATGTTTTCCTTGGATCTGTTGTCACCTCCTGAATGAGCCGTCCCAGCGCTCTCAGAGGAGTTGTGGAAGGTCCACTGTTCCACGTTCAGAGTCTCACTGCAGAACCACGGAGATCCACAGCCTTAGAAAAGGGTCTGTGACCCTCCTCGAACTGATGAATGTCAATCATCTATTCTGGAATTTCTTTTGATTTTTGGCATAGTGTACTACTGATGAGACCTACGAGACAACTTCCTGTTTCTGAAAATGGTCTATTGAAGTGATGAGGTGATTGAACAGGACTGGTGGAGATCAGGTCTGGGTGGGTCCAGTCCAGATGGAACCAGATGTGAAGTTTCGGAGGGGCCGATACTTTTTCACACTAGTATTCAGGGAATCAGCCTCCCAAAATCAAATCATTATTCCAGAACTTGACGTCGGTTTTATCAGGGCCGCCATTATTCAGGGTCAAATTCTGCTTGATGATCTGAAGGTTTGGTCTGAGGTAGACCAAGAAGTAGAAGAAGCCAGGAGGGGGTCCAGTACTTTCTCACAGGCATTATCTGGCAGCCGAGATCAGACGCGACTGGACGGTAACGTTACACCTCGACGACATGAAACGCTCCTGCTTTCACTGTAAACTGCTTCAGACACCAGAAGGGCTTCACACCAGCCTCAAACAGCTCCTCACTTTCACTGTCAGGTTGAGCAAACACAGACGTCACGCCTATCACAGGAGTTGTCCTTTCCCCGGCCCGTTCCTGAGGCTCCGCCGCCGCCGCCGCCACTGCAGAGAAACTCAATCTATTGTTTGATGTGGACCGACAGATTGTCTCACAAAGGTTTCCAAATACTTTGTGTAAACAGCCCACGTTTTAACCTTCCCCAAAGTGTGACTTAATAAAGATGAAAACGCGAGGTGTCTGTTTCTCCTTGGCGGGGGGAGGCTGAATGGAAACCACATGCGTAAATACAGGCGGCGGCGGCGGCGGCGGCGCTAAGTGTGCTCGTGAGAGGAGAACAGTAATCAGATTGGTTTCCTGTGACAAACAATAACATTTATTCTAACGCAGCAGCATTTTACTCAGGCAGCGGCGGTAGCTCCCACGGTAATGAGAGGCAGACTGGGCTAACCGGGACCGAGGGGACCTCGCTACCTTTGTGGCGGGGGGGGTGGGGGGGTCGCATTAGCACTGGTGTTAGACAAGGTGGCACTCCTGTTTAAGTTTAGCTTCTCTCTGGAGGAGGATGGATAGTTATTTTAAATACAGCACTTAAAGATATTATAAGCTGGGCACATACTGGGACAGGATCTAGAAGCCCGTGATGAAGATGAACGCTCCTCCTGGTCACGCCCAACGTGATGCACATTGTTTAACTTGTTATAAGTTGGGTACCCGTGACCTTGTTGTCCATCTTAAGGTCACTTTTACAGGTGATAACCAGTGTTGACCGGGAATACCCAACACAACCTGCAGTTCTGGTGCCACTCTGACCTGGACCTCTAGCTGTCAGGATTTGGGTTTCATCCTTAAAGATCCTTAAACGAGTCCATTTATCGTGCTCCCAGCATCAATTTCAGAACAAAACCTTCTGCCTAACATACACCTCACCTGTGGTTATAATGTTATGGCTGACCGGGTTATCATCCAATGTTGCCTTTTCTTAGGCGTATAAACGTTTTTATACGTCAGGTGACGAATGAAGATAAAATGAGCTTCAGAAATGTCAAAAGTTTGTTTTTCAACAGTAAAATGAAGAAATATTTCTCAAACAGAAGTTTCTAAAATAGGAAATGTAGTATAATCAATATTATACGAAAATGGATTTATAAAAATAAATATCTGCCTTCCATCCATGAATACAACACCCTTCTTGAAATTCTGCAACCATACCTGACCCAGTATCCAAACAAGATGAATTCACCATTGGTCTATATCAATTAAATACAGTATAAAACCTCTTAATAAATATATATGTATATATATATGTATAAATATATGTATATATATACATATATATATATATATATATATATATATATATATATAGAGAGAGATTTTTATTTATGGCATATTCTATAAAAAATAAAATATAAAAAAAAATAAAATAAATAACATGATAATAATAATAAATAGTTTCCAAATAAATTAGTCAATTTTAAATATAATTATTTGAATTTAAAAAAAACATTTTTATTATTGCATAGGGCTTCTATTAAACAGAGTAATTATATCACTCTCACTCATGAAGAAATGTCATAATGTTCTACTAATAAAAGTTAATCTGGTGATAAATGATGGTTAATATTCCCGCCATAATTCCAAGTGACGAGCAAGATGTGCAAAAAGCTCTTGTGAAAATATTGACAAAACAGAATTGGGAGAAGAATCCCGCTCCTCTCCACTTCAGCCGTTCCCCGCCAGGATCGACTTTAATTATTTAATGTGGGAGCTTATCCCAGTTTCCATCCATTTTCATAATGAGCGATGGCGGCGGTGCCCCGTGTCGCTCAGCTTAACTGCGATCAAGCGGAGGCCTGTGGGAGCCCCCGGCACGCTTACGCTCCTCAGCAGACGAACGCGGCGGCTATGATGGATCACACGCTTTTCATCACAAACTCATAGAGAGTGTCTGCTCGCCTCAACTTAAGGGCTTTTGACCTAAGAGCCCCCCCCCCCGCCGGGCCGATTTTAGTTAGACAAATTTTTTCTGCTCCAGGGTCTCTGCTGGCTGTGAGGGGAGCGGTTTCAAGAATCATCTGCCTCTTATTACAATCCCAAATTGAGTGCATACACAGTGGATGTGTTAATGGACAGAAATGCGGCCCAGGGACATGGCGTGCAGAGCTGGTAAAGAGAACCTTCTCCTGCAGACCGCCAGTTAGCCAGAACTCTCAATTTATCTGTGCTATTATGTCTAGTCTTGTGTTACTTGGCAGAGGCTGGAAAGTCAGATATTGGTGTGTTATTTATTTACTCGCTGCGCATGTGAGTATTTTCCTTGGAGACGACGGAGGAACTCCAGAAATGTACACTATTTCCCTCCTTGCTTTCACTTTTGTGGCCCCGTTCAAGCTTTGACCTGAACTCACACGCCTAATGTGAATGCTGACTTGATAAAATTTCACTCCCAGCTGCTGCCATGTATAAACACAATCTGTTCAGCGCCACAAAACGCTCTTTCACTGAGAGAGGGGGTCTCCACCGCCATCTGAAGTCACCCAATGTCTGAAAAAGTCTGCAGGTTAACCCTTTAATGTCCTGCTCAGCTGTTTGGTCCAGCACATTTTGATTTTCTATTTCTAATTGATAAATGTGACTGGACCTGTTTAAAATCCGACCCAGCGGCATGTTTATATGCCAAAGAGTAAGGGGCCGAGGACGTAGCCCTGGGGGACACCAAAGGTCAAAGGGGCCACCGAGGAGGAGGAGCATTAACCAGGGCTATTGGAGGAAGTTCTGTTAGATAAGTGTCTAACCAAAAACTTCTAAAAATGTATTTTACCAAAGGTTGAACTAATCTAATCAAAAGTGAGTTTTTTCCATGAAATACAAAATTAATCAATTTTATAAGTTTTTTTTTTTTTTTTTTTTACTGTTTAACAACAAACATAGTGAAACAATTTGTACTGTTATGAAAAATATACAAAGAATTTCTTCCATAAGTTTCCCATTGGGACATTAAAGTGTTTTAACACCGTTCACAAGATAAAAGCACGTATGACGTTACGCTTTGGGCTGATATTGAATATTTGATCTTAGTTGTATTTTATAAATTCCGGGTTCCATTCTGCTTTAGATTCCAAAACGGTAAAAAAAAGCTCATTCAAATAGTCAATTAATGAATATTAATCTAGAGCAGCTAGTTAAACTAACTAGAAGCTGTTCTGGAGACGCAATTTCATGATTCCAATGATAAAAAGGTGGATATTTATTCATCCCATATTTAGATAATTTAGTTAACTATGTCGTGGCTAATTTACAAATGTTATTCTCACACAGACCTCAGTGCGAGGAAGAACTGGAATGAATTTTTGGAAAGGTCGGTTGTATATTTCGGACACTAGAGGGTGATTTATCTCCAATTTACCTTGAAATATCTCCATATTTTATTCTTATTGTTCATATTTTACTCACTAGGGGAAACTTTATTAATCTATTTATTTATTTTAAAACCATACATTTTTCTTTTATTGGCCAGAACTTCCAAATCTTTGGTCCGATTAAATCCAAACATGCTGCATAAATCCACCTAACTTCATATTTAATGAGTTCTATCTGGAGGATTAACTTATATATATTATATACTTATATAGCATAACATTCATAGATTACTTTATACCACTGCAACAATGCACTTTACATTTCATCAATGAGTGTTTTTTAATGACAATGTCTCAGCCTTTCATTACTATTCTCTTTTATTTGATCCCAATTCTCTCTATTTTATTGTTTTTTATTGATCTGCATATTTTTTAAATTTTTTTATTTGTTTTAGATGGGTGAGGAAAAATGTCATTTTGTTTTTATGTCTGGAAGTACATAGAAAGTGACGAATATAAAGGAAATCTGAACGTAAACAACTCATCCAGAGGTTATTTTAAGCAGAAACATCAAATGTTAAGGGATTAAAATCTCTCATCAAGATGTTCCAGGAAGAACAAGAGAACATTAAAGGAGAATAAACTGAGAATGTCCAAGAGTCACACAATAATCATATGATTATAGGTTAATTCATTAAATAATGAAAGTCAGTTTTATTTCTATGGTGACAAATCAAAACGAAGCTTATCTTTTAGAAGAACTTCTGAAAAAGATCTTCTGATCCTTCTGTTTCTACAAAAACCCGACAAAAAGGAGAAAGGACTTGACAGTGAAGTAAATCCACTCCTGCAATAGATAGATAGATAGATAGATAGATAGATAGATAGATAGATAGATAGATAGATAGATAGATAGATAGATAGATAGATAGATAGATAGATAGTTTTGATCCAAATGTAAAGTGCATTATAAATTAAATGTATTATTATTATTATTATAGATAGATAGTTTTGATAGATAGATAGTTTTGATAGCTTTGATGTACAATCTGATCCGGTGATCCAGGTCCATCTTTCTTTCCATGGCTGTGCTGTTAGCCACGCGGGCTAACTTGTATTTAGGCGTGAGGACACACTGTTCCGTGGACGAGGGTGGCAGTCAGACCAGTCCTGGCGGACACACGGCATTTGTTTGCAATAATAAAAGGTTATCAAGTTTAGAAAACAATAAGTCCGTTTCGGAATTTTTGGATTCGGTTCTAATTCGGAGAGGAGTTTTAGTTCCCAGCCCGCCTATTTTAACGGACACTTCCCTGCGTAAACAATGCAACGCGTTTATTCTGAAGAGCGGCAGGAATGCGTGTACTATTTTGAAATCAAACGGCTCATTGGACGTCCGTGGGCGGGGACCACCCAGTGAAGGTCGTTTCTGACGGGCGCACTGCAGAACGAGCCGCTGCCAGTGTTGAGGAACTCTCACATCCTGGCATAATGAGAGCGTTGCGGCGCCCACAATGCATCATGCATGACCGCAACCCTTAAATATAGACGCACAGGCTGCAAAACTGCAACTGGTGGAGCTGCAGCTCGCTGCTGGAGAATCTGTGTGACGGCCGGCGGGCCCAGACTCTTACATTTGTAATTATTAATCAATAAAATTCTCCGCCCTCTGCAGGGTTTTAACCCTCCGCTGGGAAACGCACTGTACAAAATAATAGTTTAGGGCCAACAAAAGAACAGTTTCTAATCATCTCTTTTCAGTTATCACAACCTCTGATGTTCTTCACGATCAGCCAACAAACTGCATTGAGTTTGGAGGATTAGATTTCTATCCATGAACAAAAGAAAGTTTCTTCCTAAATTAAGTTTTGTTTTGCAAATTTTTGATTTGAATTTGAATTTTCCCTATTGCTATAAATATTAACACGAGTTTGAAGTTGACATAAAGTGTAAAAAAAAAAAGATTGTGTCTACTAGATTTTCTTCATTGGTGTTTCCTCACAGATTGTACTGTTAAATATGATTGGCTGAAATATCTACACTTTACTCAGACATTTGAGTTTAACAAATATTCACAAATATCAACTTGTATCATAATATTAACTGTAAATACCGACATTATGAAGTGAACTCAAATGATCATTATAGGATAGCATTTCATTTAGTGCTGACTAAAGGTTCTTTTTATAATTTTTTTACAGTGCAGGAGGGAAAAAAACAATATTGACTTTGATATGAAATCTTATTAACAGTGGACTTAAATAACTAACTAGGTTCATAATCTTTTAACGCTGTGGTTATTTTTGCAAAAAAATGGGAATTAGCTTAGCCTAGCTTAATTTGTATCTAACAAGAGGGAGATTCAACCAGAACAAAACTCATGAACACAAACTGTTAGACATTCATGTTGAGTTGATTTTATGTTAAAACCTATAATCTCTCCTGATGACAGCTTTCAGTTTTCATGCTAAGCTAGAAAAATCACACAATGCTAGCTCTCGAGCTTAATTTCCCCTGACAATAGTTTTGCACAAAACCAGATTAAAAAAAAAGTTTGGCAGTGCGATTTTCAAAAGATTAAATTAATAATTTTGAAATAGGGCAGACAGACCCTGATGCTACTCGCTAGGTCTGCTAGCCGTCCTGTTATCTTACTGAGCAGGAAACACAATAATAACATCTTAATGTTCCTTTAACCTTTTTGTCTGAGGAACAGCTGCGATCTCTTTTCCATCAAAAACAAGCCGTCCTCTCAGGGAAGAACACAGGAACATCTGCAGACCGCGAGAGGAAGAACGGAAAATACAAAATAAATGCAACAGCTTTGCAGCCAGATTCTGATTCTGACGAGTCAGCACTTCAAAAAAAGGGAACATTCGTGTTCCAACGTTCAACAATGAGTCCATACGAAAGTTAAAAGCCATGAATATCCGTCTTATATGTATTTTTTATCCAGTAGTTAAAGCGTTTCACATATTTTCAATTTGCTTTTACTTTTGTAACTTCTTTATCCGAAATCTTCATTTGTTGTTTCCTGCCGTAAAACATTTTCAGGTACTGTAAATGAGTTTGTTTTCTAGAAAGTGTGTGATATGATGGAATCGTCATCGTCGAACTGGATTAATTTTCAGAGAGGTCACTTGCATATTTTCAACACTAGGGGGAGCTTTAATCTTTTTGGGCCATCATTTCTCACCTTTTGGTCCGATTAAGTCCAAAGTTGATGCAAATGAATCGACTGAAGGAGATCTATCTGGCATATGTCATATTTTTGCTTTAATAGTTCATGATTTACTCACTAGGGGGAGCTTTCTTCATAAAAAAACCCAGTTCTTCAGGATATACCCTTGACGCATCGCGCTAGTTTGTTTCTTGCTTAAATAGAAAATGTTCATAGTTGGTAAATATTGTATTTAAATTGAGAAAATCTTGTCTCTAATGCTGGTTATTTACTTCTGTACCACCCTGCTCTGATTAGTGGCTTTTGTATGTTGCGTAACAAGCCTCTCTAGATCTGGCCTCCGTTTGGGGGCGGAGCTACGATTCTGCACCACCCACTGAACTACATGTAATATTTCTTTTTCTCTCCTGAGAGGAGAAGAAATATCATGTTCTGTCGAGGGCCAAACCACAGCATGGAATTGAGTCTCTACTTTTTAGCAGAGGCAAAACCCACTGGCTCTTCGAGCGACGTTGACCACCGGCTTTGACAAACTGTTCTTCAAACTGTTCTTCCTCGCTCCTTACCAGCAGCCGCGAGGACACGCCCCCCTGTTTGCCATTAAAAGACAATCAGACGGAGAATATTCTGGTATTCAGACGACGGAGTGAAAAATGGAGGAGGGAGAGAGGATTAGAAACAGCTTGGAGTGCAAATTGAATTAGCCCGTTGGAGATGAGTCGGGGTAAGAAATGAAATGTCATCTTCGCCCTGAAGATGCAGGCAGAAATGCAAAACATGTGAAAGCGAGGAGCATCTCTTTTTTCCCCCTTTTTTCCCCTCCTCCTCTCTTTTTTCTACGCTGACTCTTTTTTCCTGTAGAAAGATGTCAGGCATAAATCATCACGGTTAGGATGAGAAACAGCCGTCTGCTGCTCCTGCAGACACTCAGGGACAAAGAGGCTCATGCTTTAGGTTTGAGCCTCAGCCGCCTTCAAATGATGTGTCACAATTCAACCCCGCTCCGACTGCTGCACTGTAAAAACTGTCCGTGGAAAATACGGAGGAGACACCTCAAATGGTGAAAGTTATAGACAAAATGTTTTATAAAATTCAATGAAGTGGATTTATTCATTTATTCTTCTTTTCAGTGCGTAGTATTTGCCTTATAATGTTTCAGGAATAGTGTCAGAATCCACCACCGATAATAAACAAATGTTTAAATCTCATATTTAAGGTTCTTTAAAGGTAAACTTAGAAAAAAAGTTTTTGAAACAAACTTTAGATTGAATTCCACTTTTTTTAAAATTCTAATCTAATAAAATGTTAATGAACTAAATTTAATGATTTCAAATCGTATCTTGAATCTAAAGAAACTGTAAATAACGTAATTATTTATGTTTAGAATATGGAATGTGGAAAAAACAGACTTGTATTGGGAAAATACAAACTTTTGGTAAAATGAATGAAAAAAATCATTAATGTCTGAATAAAATCATTCCGGTTAAAGTATTATTCTATTATTATTCCGTCTAAATGAAAAGATTGTCCTAGTACGAGAATTTATTCACCAACTTCAACCATTCAGCAGGATCATAACATCATTTCTATAACAGATATAGTGTGTATTGGTGAAATTATGATGATTTCAAGTTAAAACATAAAGTCTGAATTTTTTTATTTTTTGTTTTAATTTACCGTAATGTCTTTGCACATGGTCACCATATATTTTTTACGGTAAATTGCAGCAGCCAGTACTTTCCATTTACTCGTTTTTTTCTTTACCGTGTACATCCTGCAGCTCTGAAGTTCCCACCAAAACAATTAATTTATGTAAATACAAACGATTGAATTAAATTCGCCTGAATGCATTTCCTAATATGCTGTAAATAGTGGAATAAAAAGAAATACAATTAAAGTAGCAACAATCCAAAAGCAATCCTGAAGCTCAGACTAAAGGCGGTTTTGAGGAGCTTGCAGCTCGACTGTGTCTCTTGTAGACAAAGCGATCCGCTTTCACCCAAGCATTCCCTCGTTATTTTTGTAGACATACAATCTCAACCTACTGGAGCATTCCCTTTTTTTTTCCTCCTTCAAGAGCAGCTCCCTCGTGCTGGAGTCGAAGACGATATGCGAGACTCATCAGAGGAAGGTTAATAATGTTGGAGCGGACGGGTGGAGGCCAAGCAGGCTGCGGTTCTCTGCTGACACCAGAACCTGGCTCTAAGTCTGGGTTCATTCTCCAAAAGGTGGTTTAGTTGAGAACACACAGACCTAAAGAGTGGGATTATGTAACCAGAATCAGTGTTTTACCAGTACAAACTACACGTATGTATATTCACCGACACGCTAGAGCAAGGCCCTGTCCCCTAAAAGACCCCATTCCCCTGTATGGTACCATTAATCCCCCTGATTCAACTCCTCAAACCGAATGTGACGTTCAAAAAACCTATTTTTCATAAAAGGTTCCCCCTAGTGGATAAAATATGAACTATTAGTATAAAATATGAATAAATACATGATAAACCTCAAATTGTACTTTATGGTTTGAGTTTCTAATGAAAAATTATGTTTTTCATTAGAAACCTCCAACTACTGAGTAAAATATGAAATATTAGAGTTAGATATGATAAATACAAGATAAATCTCCTCGAATTGATTCAAAATTAAAAAAATTACAAAATTAAACTAACAATTACATTAAGTTATGTCCAAAAACAAGGGGTGGTTTTTTTTCTAAAGCAAAACTTCCCATGCTGGGAACAATATATACTATTAGAGTAAAACATAGATATTTACAACATAGATCTCCTCGAGGCGATTCATATGCACCAAAATTTGGACTAAATCGGACCAACGGTTGAGAAATATTTCATCAATGTTTCCCAAAATCAATCCAGTTCTTCCTGGCAATAGGATCATAAATCCATCCATGAAATGGTTTTTGAGTTATGGCGTAAGCACGAAGGATCTGTGTGTGTTTTTGACAGTTTTTCCGGGATCTAATCATCAGATGATGAATAATAGAAGTATGTAACTATTTGATTTGGGCGTATGATGTCATGTCTGATCTAAGAGCAGAAGGATATTAGAGCCACTTCAAAGAGAACGGCCTCCTGTCCCTTCAGGCACCACTTCAATAAGAATATTATTCATGCTCCTAACATTGCGTGAAAGTTAAAGATATAAAAGTAAAGCTGGTGACTTGGAAGGGGAAGGACTGTGACCGACCGACTTTATGTCCATGAAATCCTCGCCGAGGCACATTTTTGCTCTGCATCAACAATCATCGATAGGAGGCAGAGCCGCAGAGAAGAAAGTAACTCGGATTTAAAATCCGGCTTTTTTTGAAAAAAAGATAAAAGTCAGCGCACCTTAAAGGTTTTTCTGATTCACACTTACGTCTGGGTAGTTTGTCTGACTCAAGACTGTAGAAAAATAAACCCTACTTTAGAATTTCTTCTGGTGAAAGTCGGTGCGAGTCTCACAAGACCCCGAGAAAAACATCTAAGGAACTTCAGGCCCCTCCCGCCACAATAAAGGTCAGAGTTCACGGCTGGACCGCAGCCCAGACACAGGGCAGGATTGACCTCCATCGGAGAGTGGCGAGGTGAAAACCCCTGCTGCCCAGAAGAACATTCAGATGAGACAAAATGAGGAAGACTTTGAGACAGTTGTTTCAACACACGCTGTACGAATCAAACGTTTGCTTTTGTTTTGTTTGAAAGTTCCGAGACAGAAAAAAACAGTTTTTGATCATTTTTTAAGAACTTTGTTTTTAAAAAAAAAAGGCACCAGAGTGTCTGGACTCATGCGTGCCTAGAACGCCGTAGACAGTACGGCTAGTCTGTTTAGCAGAGGGAATTGTGGGTAATCGAGCTACGTTTGACTGCATAGATTGTTTACTTGATAGCTGTGAACTTTTCTTATTCGTTTTTACCAGCCACAAACTTCACCTCCTCCTTCACGACTACTTATCGTCTCTTATTCTCAGGATGGAGCCTGTTGCCATGGCGACTCTGACGCTCAGCGAACGCTTCACACATCTAAACCGACGCGGCTCTGCAAAAAACAGTCGGACAAAATTCCACCGCAGTGATTCCAGCGTCTGATCTCCAGTTATTGGAAACGTTTGTCTTAGTCGTCGCTGCTGCACTGGAAAAAATGCCCAACCAAAAATAAGTAGAACAATCATGAATAAAAGTGGATTTTAGTTTGTTATAAGTAAAAAATCTGCCAATAGAACAAATGAAAATTTGCTTGATAAAGTTTTCTTAAAATGAGGTGTGATATTTAGATAAAGGACGTTTTTGAAATGAGCTGGTAAATCTCATTTTTAACTATATTTCTCTAACATTAAGAAGTTTGTGTCTCAATATCACCTAATAATACTTCACCTTTAATTATTTCCCCTTCTTTTTTTTCGCCGTATCACTTTTCTTTGTTTTGTTATTATTGTAATATATTTTCTTCTTTTAAATAAAATCCTATCTCCTTAACCACTTCATAAATTCTCCCTGTGGGGATTCATAAAGTTTCTTTCTATTTAGTAGCGACACTTTTGTAGATTTAAGTCCATTATGAGTTAAATAGAATAATATCTAAGCATTTTAAGATGACGTTTCTCTTTAGGTTGACTACAAATACTAACTTTGAGCATTTGAGATATTTACAAGATTCTCTGAACAAACATGTTAAACTTCTTAAAAATAAGTCCCTATATCTTGTTCAAATGTTAATTGTTCACTGATTGTGTCTTAAATTAAATGCAATAAGATATACTGACTAGAAATGAGACAAACAGTCTTGGTAAGTTTTTGCAGTGTGAAGGTGGAATAACTTAAACATCATTTTTTGGTCTCAGGGGCAAATATTTTTTCACTCTGACGAGATAAAATCATCATTTAAAAGCTGAATTTTGTGCTTATTCTGTTTTGTGTTCGGTTCTGTTTGAAAATCCAACCAAACTTTAGTCTGCGATTCATACGGAAGAGGAAGAAACCGAGGAGGGGTCCAATACTTTCTCACAGCAGAGTGCTTAGAATTGGGTGGCTCACAAAAGACAATTGAAGCCAGAGAAGTGGAAATATCTTGGCTTTCGGTTCTAATAGTACAGGATGGGTCCCGCCTCAAACGCACTGGATCCTTCATTTCCTGCCATACAAGTCACGAGTGTCTTTCATTAGACCATCTGTGCCTCTCCTAAATACCCTCTCTGTTTTTTCACAAACGCCCACCCCATGTTTGTGGTGTGGTGACCTCAAGTCTCTTGCCAAGCCAAGATAACCCTGATGACATCATCAAGGTTATTTTCTAAGATTCCGTCCAGAGTCACGGAAGACATTACCCTCCTGTTTCTGCAGCCCGTGAGTGGCACTAGTAAAAAAAATCACCTGAAACCCATAATTTAACCTCTCTGCTGGCGTTTCTGAAGCCGTACAGGAGGAGGCGTGAGCGGCAGCTGTTTCAGTAACTGTCGGTGAGACGGGAAGTTAAGAGCGTTGATCCTCTTTGATGTGGAACTTTCCGCTGACTTGTCCTGACTTTCGGGGAAACCCGAGCTCCAGGTGCGGTTTTAGGGACAAACTCACCTGCTACTAGAATCCAAGAGAGCGCCAACCTCCGCCAACGCCACCGTGAGTCAAATCTGAACAATTAGAATATAAATGAAAGGTTTCGTTTCCAGGTAGTGATATAAATGACGGTACCACACAGTCCGTAGAACAGATGGTCATACATCTATGATGGCGTTGCTTTATCCAAATCTGCCTCACGAGAATTAAGGAACACCAGCCGACCACTTCCTGTCATCACTTCACCAAAAAGTCGGGATTATTATGGAATAGTCATCCTCATTTTCGCCGCCACCGCAGTCCCTTCGTGTTAACGCGATAGCTCAAAAACTATTTCATGGATTATTTTATCATATATATATCTATATATATCTATATATATCTATATATATATATATAAATAGATATATATATACATATATACATATATCATACTGTACTCTAAAGTTCATATTTTACTCACTAGGGGGAGGGTTTTTACCAGAAATACTGTTGACATAACATATTATTTGAGGAGTTCAATCAGGGGGATTGCCAGCACGTGCAACGCAGGGGATTGGGGACTTTTCGGGGACATACACTTAGACAGCATAGGTCTAGTTAAAAATTTCCCCTTAACAAGTTATAATGAAAAATGTAGTTTCAACAGTGAATTACTGACAATTTACAGGATCTGAAGGGGAAACGACAAAATTTCCCCCAGAATAAATAATTCTTTAAAAAAAAACATTGATGGCAATAATATTGAAAAATCTGAAGTTAAAAGACAAAAATGTCTCCAGTGAGGCAGAAGGGTAAATTGTTTATACATCAGTAATGACCCGGTGACCCGGTTAACCTCTTTAAAGGCTTATAAATCACTAATAGCCATGTGTTTGATCTTTCTTCTCCGGCTGCATTTCCACGAGATATGGGGACTTATTTTCAGACGGCTGAACATCTTGTTTGGTCGAAGACTCTTGTGTAATCTTATTTCAAAGTCGTGATAGTATTAAATCTGGAACAGTGTCACTGCTAAATAGAAACAAACTTTATAAATCTCCCCGGGGGAAGTTTACGAGGCGGTTGAGGAGAATTTAATAGAAAAATGTTTCTATTTAGCTATAACTTAGAACAGCTATAAAATTGCATGTTTTAAAAAAATAAATATACAAAAAAATGCACATTTTACGTTAAAACAAAACAAAGTTAAGTCATACGGCGCAATCCTGCAAAATAAAATTATAAGTATTATTTGGTGATTCTGAGACACAAACTTCCTAATATTAGTAAAATATAGTTAAAAATTGAGCTAGCTCATTTCAGAACAGCCTTTATCTAAATATCTCGTTATTTGTTTCAACTTATTTTTCATTATTTCCTCCTCCTCCTTTCTTTCCAGTAAATCTCTAGCACTTTTTTTGTCAGTGTTTCTAAGTCGTTGGCCGGTGTGTAAGAATGAAGCGGATCTACGGGGGGTTCCGTATCTGCGGCCGGCTCAGAGTGCGTGTGGGGGGCAGTGGACGACAGATGCTGTGCGGCGATGACGGCTCTGAAACTACGTTATCCATCACCGGCGGTCCTCCGTCCACAGACCCCAGCGCTCAGAACCAAGACCACATCCATTATCAGCTGATGAGGATTCAGAGGGGACAGAGACGGGAGGTCCTCCCAACAGCAGGCTTTTATGAAGGCAGGGACTAAAGGTTCTGGCCCGGGGTTACTGTTCTAGTACAGACGCGGACAGTAACTCATTACATCTACTCACATACTCTACTTGAACACAACTGTAACTTTATTCTTCTACTCCACTACATCTCAGAGGGAAACTTTCTACTTTCTGCTTAATACAGTTGTCTGTCTGAGGTTACTAGTTACTTATGTCTGACAGCTGTAGTTAGGAGTTACATTTGTCTGACCGTTGTAGTTAGTAGTTACATTTGTCTGACACAGGTCGTTAGTTAGAAGCCATTTTGTCTAACAACTGTAGATAGTAGTTACATTTGTCTGACAGCTGTAGTTAGTAGTAACATTTGTCTGACAGCGGCAGTTAGTTAGTAGTCTCTTTGTCAGACAGCTGTAATTACTTTTTACTTTTGTCTGACAGATATAGCTTCAAGTAACTTTGGCCTGAAAGCTGTGGTTAGTAGTTACATTTGTCTGACACCGGTAGTTAGTTAGAAGCCATTTTGTCTAACAACTGTAGTTGGTAGTTACATTTGTCTGACACATGTAGTTAGTAGTAACATGTGTCAGACAACTGCAGTTACTAGTTCCATTGTCTGACATTTGTAGTTAGCGGTAACTTTTGATAGCTGTCTTTACCAGGTAGTTCTGTCTGACAGCTGTCTTTACCTCTGCTAGTATGTTGTGTTTTTACATCTGTCTGTTTGTTGGCGTGGTTGCGAACAACTGAAGGACGGAGTTACATGAAATGGTTTTGGTTTGTCCTAGAGGTGATTTATTATTGATGACATCACGTGATGAGGTCATGACATCATGATGAGGAAACGTAAAAGATTCACAGTAACGTCTACCTTGCGTACGGCGGGGCCTTGGCGAAGGTACTCAGTAGTTACTAGTTACTTTCGTGTAATAGCCGTAGTTATGAGGTACTTAAGTCTGCCTGCTGTCGTTAGGAGATTCGAGAGACTAAAGTTGTCTGAGAGGACAATAACTCAGGTTTAACTTTAACAAGACAGTAATTAAAGTATATAAGGCTAATCCTAAAGTCTGACCACTAACTTTGAAAACATGTTTCAGAGTAAAGCAAAAGCCATCGTTCTCTTCGGCGGGAGAAAACTCCCACTGAGCCGCGGCCAAAAGTGCTTTTTCATTCTGCAAACCGAGGAGAGGACTGAGGCTTTCAAAGCGAGCCCCTCTGATCGTTAACTCAGAACCACTTTAAAGGCCGTCTGCCGGACCGATGTGAATAATAGTGTTTAATTTGTCTCCATGTGAGGGGGGGGGGGCTGAGTGGGCGGCTGCTGCTGGGCGGGGGGTGGGAGGGGGGGGTGATTCGCTGCTGGTACCTTGAAGAGAGCTGCTTCCACCACAAATGATGCCGGGTCGTGGTTCTGCCGCTCCCCTCTGGTGCAGTTTGTCCGTTGTCAACACGTGTTCATGCGGACGACAGACGCGGCGCTGGAAAAAGTCGGGCTAAGTTCTGGCGCGTGCCGTGAATATTAAATGGAGGAGATGTTCCCCTCTTCTGTAAATTTGCGCCGGGCGCTATAAAATCCCGCTAAATAAATAATTGAAGGAGTACACAGTCATTTGGAAAGTATTTACAAGTTCCTCAGAGCCCCTTCTTATGCAGCGGCACAGAAAACCATTTTTACAACCTGAGCCGCTCCGGTCCTGCCAATAAAAAAAAAGAAAAGAATTTCAGAAAAGCTTGAAAAGAAAAAAGAAAAAGCTCCTCGTCGTTTTCATGCCGGCGCTCGCAGTGTGAGAGCTTTCTCAAAAACGCTAAATAATGAAGATATCAACAATTCGGCACCATCCAAGAGCTGCGGTTTGTGCTGGGCTACATTTCCCTTATTTTATTTTCCTAGCTGAGTTCTGAGCAGAACCAGCCAGGTCCAGCTCGGCTGTGGAAAATTTCCTCCTACTGATTTTTATACTGCTTGTTCTCAATTTGACACGGCGCTTCTCTCTTGTAAAAAAAAAAGAAAGAAGAAAAATAAGAAGAAGACGAAGACGAAGAAGAAGAAGAAGAAGACGGCCCTGGAGCCGAGACATCTCCCCTCCACCAGCGCCGCTTCGTGTGGGTTTGGGTCGGAACGGGAGACGTCGTTCTTCGCTACGAGACGGTCTCAGACTATTTATTGATAGAATCCCTGAGCACACGTTATAATTATCTGACGGCGCTGATGCTCGGCGTGCTTAAACGTAAACTCCTGTGACATCAAATACGGGGGTTTGATTTCAGCGAGGGCGGTCAAAAAAAGAAGAAGAAGAAGAAGAAAAAGAAGAAACGTCTTTTAAAGTGTTAAATTATAAACACTGATGTCCTCCGCGGTTGTAACAAAAACAAATAGTGGTGCAGGAGGAGGCGTGCTGTGGGAGCAAAGCATGTGTCTCACCTAAATTAAACCATGTGGTCACCCAAGAGTCCCCCCACCACCACCGCCACCCCCCACCCCCCACCCCCTGTTCTATCCTCAGCCGCCTGGTCGCTGCCACCCCAGGCCTCTCATTGACCTTCCTGGCGCTCATTGTCCCAAAGTGAGACTTGATTACCGGCCTAAGCCCTGCGAAGGTTCGCCTCGGCGGCCGCGGCTGATCTTTTATACTAATTTCGGATTAATGCGGGGTCTGCAACACTGCGTAAACACAGCCACTGAGAAGGCCCCTGCCACACAGAGCTAAACATTAATCCTCCTTAATGCTGAGAGTCAACTTCCAGTCCTTATCAGAATTTGTCTTAATCTCTGCCTAGGCTGTACAAAACTCTGCTGCTCGATAAGTAACAGGAACACCACCAAACAACTAATGAGCCAATCGGCTGCAGAGGAGCGCCGGAGAAGAAGCGAGACGCGGGGAATTCGTGTCGGCAAAGACGCGGACGCTCCGGAAAATAAACACGGGAGGCAGAGCCCCCAGAGTCAGTTTCACACAGGAAGTGCTTCGATCATCGCAACAAAATGCACCTAGAAATATGCAAATGACCCAAACCAGCTGGGAGATGCACCTTTAGGGCCTCCGACTGTTTAAAGAAGATGCCGACCCATCGGACCCAGAACCAGGATCACAGAGGTGACCCTTAACGCCCCTGATGGCGGCGGCGGCATACAATCAACACGATGGAGTTGGGGAAAGTATCAAACAAGAAGCCATTCTTACCGTAGAGATCTTCAGAACCAGCCGTCCGGCTCTGCAGAACCGGAGTGGAGATGTGGTGACGGCAGACGCAGGATTGCACAGACTACACTTTTTTTTCTCCTTTTTTTCTTTTTGCCTTGTAAAATAATCCAGAGTTATTTACGAGTTATCTTTAGCTTTTGCTGCTGAGAGAATTTTATTCCTCTCTTCCTCCATTTCAGCCTCTGCCACAAGAATGTTTTCGGCAACTTTCTCCCTCCTGTCTCCCTTTCTTATTTTTCTCTCTCATGCTCCTACAAATCCACTGATCTGTGGGTTTTGACCAAGTGGGTCCTAGTCCCTGTCTAGTCTAGCGCCCTGCCTTAGACTGCAGCGTGCTCGCCTGTAATTTTCTCAATATGAGATATGTGATATATTATTTCAGCAAAGATCTAGGCCTGTTCCCGCTGCGTTTCAAATACTTTGATTTATGGCTGGATGTTTGTGTATCCAAACCGCCGCTGTATTCACAGTATGTTTGAGTAAAACACTCCGTTCTCCTCCCAAACACCCACAGAGTCAACACATTTATATCATTCACCAGGTAAAATATGTGACTCCTTATTCTTTTCACAATTTCTGGTCATGCGTTCACAAATACATGGAAATCTCAACTTTTCTTTTTTTTGACTTGGTTTGGAAAAGAGTTGTAATAACCCTGTTATAACACTGTAATAAAGTTAATAAAGGCTCAAATTAATACTGGAATACTTTTATAAAACTTACTGTATTCATGTATACTACTGACTATATTTTTATGAACTATAATTCTTAATTCATGTTGTGATAGCATCTTAAATATAAATAATTCATAGAAAGAGACTGTGTATGGATCATATTTCCCATAATAAAAGTATGACAGGAGAGAATGGATTGTTTTTATATCACGCATTAGTGAGGGAAAGTATATATAAACATGTCACAGGTGACAAGAGTAAACTGGTTCTTAAAGTTACTTCTGTAAAAACAGCTGCTAGTAAAACTAGAAGTTTTCATTCTTTACTCAGGAAGTGTTAAATTACTCAGAGTATATCAAAGAGTACATCAAATTCATAGAAATTCATTTAAGGGATTTAAACTTCTATTACTGGCATAAAGGTGCATCTAAGTGTTCAGTTTGAAGGATAATGTAGAGAAAAACAAAGTGGAGAGAAAGAAACCCAGCCGACATCAGAGTTTTGATCGACCACAGTTTGTCTGTGGTGGAGGTTCCTGCATATGTTTCTCGTCTGCTTCATCTATCTTACATGTTCTACGTCTTCTTTCATCTGTGCTGGGAGATAAACATGGGATACATGGAGACACCCGGCCGTCGTCTTTTATTGTGACGTTTAGAGTCAAATCAGTCTTGATGTTGGGAAAACTCCTGATGATGAAATATAAAATGAATAGAATGACGCAAGAAGAAAGTTCAGATTTTTTTTGTTAAAATGAAGGGAGTTAAAGTGAGAAGTTGTCAGAAAGGAACAATAAGTAAATTACAGATACCTGAAAGCTTCAGTACAATAACAAAGTATTAGTACGGAGGACAGATCTTCGGCCAAACTGGACACCATTGCTGGTCTTTGTGGGGATTTCTTTCTCTTTCTTTAAAACTGCAAAGTACTTTTTAAAAAATTAGTTTTTTGTTTTTTTCATCTACAAATTTTCTTTAATTTGTCAGGGAATTATTTTATCCTTTAATAATCGGATACATTTAAGTAGTTGGTATCCATGTACAACAATGACAAAATTCAGATTATGAGATTAACGTTAATATTATGAGAAAAAAAGTTGTAGTCTCGTGAGAGTAAAGTCAGAACTTTAGAAGAATAAAGTCAGAATTTCAGGAGAATTAAGTCAGAATTTTACGAGAATGAAGTCAGAATTTTACAAGATCTAGGTCAGAATTTTACGAGAATAAAGTCAGAATTTTATGATAATAAAGTCAGAATTTTACGATAAAGTCAGAATTTTACGAGAATAGAATCAGAATTTTAGGCTCCTCCTTTGAGGGGAAATTAGGAATGCGGCGCATCTGCTCAAATGTGTAAAATTGAAACGAGATCGAAAAATGTGGCTGTTCATCGTCTTACATGAAAAATAATACACTAAAGGTATATTTAGGTAACCTTATATTGTGGTTGTAGGTCTTTAAGTTTTATTTTGAATTAAAAGCAGTCTTTGATGTGGTTCTAGTGTAAATATGTATAAGCGAATTTCAAAATAAGAGTCGACGGCCGTCTCCGGGGTCCGATAGGGGAAGGAGCAGCGGAGCCCTTTGGGCGAAGAAAATGACGCGGAGGCATAGAGGGAACCAGGAGACTGAGAACTCTGTGGCCCGCTCCAACAAACGCCGCCGCAGAATGGCATGTTGTCCGTGTTCATGATAAGCTGGCAAATGTAAACACAGTTAGCCGGCGGAATAGGAAGGCCACATAATTATAAAGGCTGAGAGGCGTGCACATACCTACGTGCACACTCGGTGCACGCTCGGGCCTTTGCAGCCCCTCCGTCCGCTACTTCACAAAATAAAAACCCTCCAAATCTGAGGTCGGAGGAAGGAGGTTTTAATTGAATGGTTGCATTTGGCAAGAATCCTCATCACTCCCAAAATTCATCACTGTGAATTTTCTATTTTCCTCCCCATGAAGATTGGTGCGGCCGCCCTCTAATTACGCCCGTGAAGAGAGCGATGAGCTGGGAGGCTTTCCCTGCAAACCCGGGGTCAATAACTTTCTTTCAGAAGGCTCTGCGTCGCTTCGAGCTGCTCTACATTATTCAATTTTTTTCTTTACTGAGGTTAGCGC
Organism: Lophius americanus; assembly: GCA_037951165.1. NCBI lineage: Eukaryota > Metazoa > Chordata > Actinopteri > Lophiiformes > Lophiidae > Lophius > Lophius americanus. Next base: position 60,256 of record JBBDHG010000302.1, read on the forward strand.
TACTCTTTTATGAGCTGTGAACTGACCACAAATGTACAGACTGGTCCGCGCCAAAGAACATCCCTTACCCTCCTTCCCATCCTTCCTCAACTCCTCTTCTCAAGTCTATGGGAAAGGGCAAAAAAAAAAAAAAAAGAAAGAAAGAAAAAAAGAAGGGAGAGATGGCAACAGCTTTAAAACGGAAAAATCCTTTAATGCAATTCCTACCTTATCTAAAACACCTACATATCTGTCTCCAGTCTGCGGCCTTTGAAAGGATATTTCAGGCCTGGGATTGAGGGGGGAAAATCTCCCTTCAGAAGCAGGGCTGGGGATGAGTTATAGGCATCTAAGAGGCTGGAAATCTCTGGGGCCTGACCGGGGCTTTAGCATACAGCTCCAACCACGGCCAGGGACTAGAGCAGAAGCAGACCCCCCCCACCACCACCACCACCAACCAACCCCATCCCTACCAGCCGGGCCCTTCGTCAAAAGAATAAAAAGGTAGAGAGGTATGAGAAAGGTGGTGCTGATATTAAGAATTAAAAGGCTCCAGGTTTGGGTTTGGTGGTGCGTTCCCTTCACGCGAGTTCTGTCAGAGTTATTCTGCTACAAACCGTGAAATAAAAACGCTTGAATCAACAAGAAACAGTTGGTTTGAGTTCATTTAGGCAGGAAACACTGGTTTAATCCAGAACAATGTGTGTATCTCACCGCGGTCTAAAGGGTTGGGGAAAACTTTTACTTTAATTTTTGATTCATTTGCATATTTAAGATGCACAAAACTTTCTTTTTTTGTTTTTTTCGTGTCTGTTTTTCCACAAAAAAAGCATAATTTTCTTATCAAGAATTAAATCTATTCCCTGTTACCACAATGAAAATACTGGAATCTACTTAAATTCAAAATAACTTAAATTTTAATAATAAATAGAAGCTTAAGAGAATTCATATATTTTTTTTTCTATCATTGTTCATGAAAAATGTAAAAATGCAGATCAAAGAGCTTTTCAGAGATTAAATGTTTAAAAAAAAAAACACCTGAGTGTAAAGGCAAAATATTTAACGATCTAAAAAATTAAAGGTTACATGAAAATGTGACGGAAAATAATTTAAAGTCCGTAAAAATAAAAATTCAAGAAGTGAAATAATATCAATAAATAAATAAATACGTCATTCTTTAAGAGCCCTTTTGTACTTTATTAAATATCACATTTCTACAGCAGACTTTAGTTCTGCTCAGTAACGGATGAAAATACTAGAAAAAAAACTAATTTTTATTTTAGACGAGCTAAAACTTATAAACTTGAATTATGAGAGGATTTAATGTTTCGTTTATTTAGTCGCTTTTAAACGCAAATGTTGTGGATAAATCAAACTTCACTCAAAAACACAGACAAATAAAGTCCGTCTTTCTTTCTACTGCTTGAAGTCGGACCCGCGGTGATCTGACGGCAGCTTTAGACCGGACTCTTCATCAAAGAGGCCCAACACTTCCCAATGAGGATTCCAGGAATTAGACTGATCCCAACTTTTATCTGAGCATCGACCAGAATAAAACTACAAATATTTTGATATCTGTGTATTGAGTGAGTATTTATCTTCCCTGATTTCCTTCTTCTTTTACTCTCTACGTTTTCATTCAACCATCTTCATCTTTATCATCGGGTTCATCTCCCACCACAGAGGAAACACGAGGACGGACATAAAAACACGCCAGGAAACATGGAACCGGACCACAGACAAGAAGCCTTACACTCTTTAATCCTTTAACGATATCGACGTTGAAATATAAGTGTATATAAATGAATATTATATGAGGGTTTGTGCTTTTCTACCTCTAGTCCAATCAGAACCAGTACCTTTCCACGTTTACTCCATTCAAGAATCAATATTTCCACATTCTTTTTCATGGAGGTAACTATTTGTGTACTGGAGTACACACTATGAGTATCCAGCGGGTTCGTGTCGGAGGAAGAAGAAGGAGAAGACGAAGGAGCTGTCCTGTCTTGTGTCTCCGCTGCCTTCATCCTTCCCACCAGTCCCACTTGAACGCGGCGCTCCGGTCAGAGCCTGTAAATTCTCCAGCAGGGGATAAAGTTCAAGGAGATAAAATCAAACAGATGTCGGCGTGAGGGTGAGTCTTCGTCACCCATAAAAAAAGTGCTCCCATCAAAGGGCCGAATCATTTGTTTTGAATTATTACGTTGTTATCAAAAGGGACGGCAGCGGCCTGTTTGAGGAGGAATCCGATCTGTTTGTCTAAAAACACTCCGGCCCGGAGGAACCATGGGAAAAGGGTGACGGCTGACGGGCCGAGGCAGCTGGGATGGGTTTGATTGACAGCCGTCAGCTATCTTTGGACTCTGTGTTTACTTTTGTTTAGCGGCGTCTAGTGTTGACCGTCTGGCTCCTCGCCGCCGCGTACGACACCATTCCTGTGAACTTCACTTCCTGGACGCGTAAATATGCAGGAAAAACAACTTTAAACTAAATTCTGAATAGTTATTTGATTTCAATACGTCTAATTGCATCACATTCAGACACCGGACCTTCCCTCTGCTGTCAATTTCATTAAGCTCCACTAATGGAATTTGTGATAAGATCAAAAAGCAAACGAAGATTCTGGAGTTTTCTTTTTTTTTTGAAGTTTTAATTCTCTGTGAATCGTTTGGCACATATTGGACTTATTTAGTTTTACACCGGAGGAAGATCGGACCCCTCGGGGTCATACGTTCACGCAGGGTTCATGTTAGGGTTACATTTTTGTCTTATCTCTTCAATCTTGTTCCAACTGGCGAGGGAGGTTAAGTCTCACATAATAAAATGTTGCCTTATATATAAAAAAAAGAAGAAGACCATAGATAGCCTCTAATACGTAAATGTAAACCAACAAGCAATAAATACATGACATGTGACCAAACATACACAAACTGTTTGCATCTGTTGTCGGTTCTCGGCTCACCAGAGTTTTTAAGCCCTGGAAAAGTCAGTGTTTTCTTTGGAAGGGCCCAAAAAACAAACTGGATTTCAAAGTGTCTGCGTAGAAGGAAATTTGAGGTCTGTCCTGGGGGGCTGTTTGATGGTGACGGGGGGAGTGAACTAACTTTACCCACGTGAACTTAAGATGGATGAGACACCCAATCTTAGCTACTACAGTAAGGTAAATGAGCTTAAAAATATATGTGTAGATGCAATATTATACATATTTACAAAGTTTTCTTTCATTTCTGCCTTTTCAACTTTTATTTTTAGCAGAATTTTAGCTGAGATATTTCAATAAGCTTGACTTTTTGGAAAGACTGAGAATTTTCCCCCCAACTTCAGATCCCATAATATGTCAATAGTTCCCCGTGTAAAACCAGATTCATCCACGTGACATGTTTTATACAGAAATGTCCCCGTTGACTTTCATTAAAACTGACATTTTATGTATAAAAACTGAATAAATCACACGTTCTGTGGTGTTAGACTTTCATTCTGGCATCTTGGCATGAAAATAGATGTTTGACATTTTTCATTGTTTGGCACTACAGGACAATATCTGCTTTTTTGCTTATTTCCTGTAACGTCTTTTATTGCTGTTATTGGAACCAAGAAAGACGATGGTTGTAAGTGGAATAATGTCTTCTTAAGGACGTCAGAGAAGTTTTGTGTTAAACAAATTATTTAGCCTTCATATCCTTAAAAAGGCTAAAAGTTAAACCCTTTGTACGCTAACATTTTCTAATTTGCTAATGTTTGTAATGAAAGAGCCGGAGCAATGAATGTCAACCCTCCTGTAAGACGCTTATCAGCTAGCGAGCTAACGCTAACAAGTTTTTGTTTTTTTTTATCTAGTTTTTAAAAAAAATATTATTTATTTCTTTTCTCCAAGCTTTTATTTGTTAACGGTTTATTTTGATTATTGAAAACTGTGATAATAAATGGTGACACAGAAAGCAAACGTCTAACTTTGACGCTTACAGACACTGAACGTCTGTCCTTGTATGTTTTTCCTCAGAATTCATCATTTCATCGCAAGGATCCGATAGTTCCGACTATCTCCAGAACTCTTCTTGCTGGGTCTTCCCCGGTCCGCAGCGGTTACTACCCACCAAAGTGTTCTAAACAAGGACAACTGGTGAACTCAGGACGGGGTCATTGGCGCCCAGGGCTCACAGAAGCATGCGGGGAGAGAAGGCGATCCTATGTTCCCTGATCCCACACTGGAGCTACTGTGCTGGAAACATTAATGCTGGATCTGGTTTCAGAACCCACAGCGCATCACAGAAACTGGTCTGGTAACAAAAGGGGTGCTTACACCGTATTTGTCAGGCGGTTTTAATGTTATGGCTGAATTGCTGTTTACCGGTTATTCTGCCCACATAAACGATCCAGCTAAGGATATATTTCCTCCTGATATATTCTTCTTGGTTTGGACCTTTTCTCTTGATCTGATGGAGGGGATAATATACCAATAGATTAAAAACAACAAAGTCCTCTCTCTCTCCTTGAACTTTATCACCTTATTAAAATGGACCTTTTCTCTGTAAATATCAATAACTCGCGTTTGTTTCACGTTCTTTTAATATTCCTCACAAAACTCTACGAGACTTTAACAAAATGTATAAAAACGTTTTATGTTCATATTTCTCATGGCTTTTGAAAAGCAATACCGTTGATTCAATTTCACGAGTTTCTCTATCAAACAGATTCTACGCTTTCTTGTGGCGTAGTTACAGCGTCTGATCCGCTCTTTGGCACCGGGGTCCGGCTCGCTGGGGGGCTGTTCTCACGTTCATGGTGCGGGGGGGGTGGTCTCTCAGTAGCCCGTTTACTCAACGCAGTCTCTACCCTCTCTATGTCTACGCTAGATCTGTAAATGTTTAAAACAGACCTGGAAACACAGACAAACCATCTGCGATGGGAGTTTGATGCTTCAGCCATAGAATATATTCTTCTGCTAGTGGGCCGGAACGCTCATTGGACCCGGCTGAAATGGTTCCGAATGAAAAGTTCTAAGGGTTATATCATATTGTTTCTCCACCTTCTTCCATTCTGTTCATACGACCATTCAGTTTTCCTCATTGGTCGGCGGTCTGGTAGCGGCGGTAACAGAACCGTCTGACCACTCAAGGCGGTCCGATCTCAGCATCAACTTCTTCCAGCTCCTCCGGGCCCGCCAGGACCCGTGCTGTTTTACAGATTACCGTAAAAGTCGTACTACATTTACTCCTGTACTTTATACTACAAACTGATTTAAAACACATTCAGCTACTGTTTTATGTCAAGAACTTAAATATACTGTGACATCTACATTCAAATAAAAAAAAACCAAAAAAACAACAAGTTGCATAAAAAAAGTTTACGATATTTTAGAGCTTCAACTTTCTCAATTGAAACCTTTTCCTTTATGTTTCTTTTAAGAGAAAAATCCTCAATAAGAACACGTTCACTCGTCTTCCATCATATTAACATGAAATTAACATTGTATTTGTATGATATTCCTTTATATCTATAGTTAATATAAATACATCTTTGAAATATATCCTTACATATTTACCTAAATAAAGATATTTAACCTCAAACGTTATTAATTTAAGGACAGGCATTCACAAGAATGCAGTAAAATAAGATTTTTGACAGTTCTGCATTTTTGATTCCGTTCTTCTCATACACCCGGTCATATTTCAACTTACAGAGGTTTTATTTAGAATATCTTTACGCTGGATCAGCTGTTACTACAAAATGAATAAAGTTTTTTTCTATTCTAATCTATTCTATTTCTATATTCACTCTAAGTGAACAACAACAGGTGAAATCTTTGGAAACTGCATGATCACTGCTAGTCACTAAATAAAGCTGAGTCGCTGGGTCAACTTTGTGCACAAGCGGGTCATTATGCAAAATACTTCCTCTCTTTGCACCCAGAATGACATCATCTGCGTATGATGTCATTGCAAACGTGACTATCGGCCTGGAACCAGCAATAAACCTCCCTGACGGGAACTTAATCTCATTGGATGACAAACAGCATTAAAAAGCAAGAAAACAAGGCCGGTTCCGTTAAGTTCTTGAAAGTTCTTGAACGCCAAACTTGACTCCATTCGTGGAACTCTCAGACGCCGACTCGATATTTCGCATTGACATTTTACAAGAATCCGTGATTCTCTGCAGAGGGAGGAGAAGCCAACAGCAGCAAACCGCCTCATCTGCCAGAGGCAATACGGGCCCGTAATGATGGTGGAGGTTTGCTTCTGGACCCCCTCCATCCCTCCGTTATTGATACAGTAGGGCGGGAAGATGGCTCTATCTTCTGCATAGACGGGCGCCGAGTGCGGCGGCGTTTGCATACTGTATTTCCCGGTGTTTGCCCTGAGGACGGAGGACGGAGGCTTGCTGGAATTTATATTGACTCTACAAATGTTTAATGAGCAAGCAACAACAGCAGCTGGTGGCACGGCGCTGATGAAATAATGACACAGGACGCAGGAGTGTGTTCGCGCAAGGCAGCGGCGGGGCCAGTGTGGCGCGCTGGGCGCCCGGCCGTTCTCTCTGCAAACATAATATAATCTCTCTTTCTTCTCAATGTCATGTGAAATATTTGTAAAACAACAGAAAAACCCGTTCTACTCGGAGCATGGGTGGGGAGCTTTGAGGTGGTGCGCCCAAATGCACAATCTTAAATACAAATGTAAGCGTAATGTCAAACGTCTACATGATTGTAAAATAAAAGGCACAGTTTTAGGGATATTGTTGTTTTTTTGTAATAAAATTCTACGTAGTTCTAACTAAAACTCCATTTTAAGTCAAAATATTATGTTGGATATCAAAATTATAGATAATTTCAACACAAAAGGCACAATTCTAAGCATAAATCTATGTTTTGTATAAAAAATCATACATTATTTTAATACAAAAGCAGTATTTTAAGTATAAATGCACGTTTATGTCATAATTCTACATAATTTCAACACAATAGTCACAATTTTGGGCATAAATCTATGTTTATTATAAATAATCATACATTGTTTTAATACAAAAGCAGTATTTTAAGTATAAATGCATGTATAATAACAAGCTTCTACATATTTGTAACATAAAAGACACTGTTTTAAGCATAAATGTACATTTTATATAAAAAGATCTTACATAATTTTAATACAAAAGCAGTATTTTAAGTATAAATGCACGTTTTATGTCATAATTCTACATAATTTCAACACAATAGTCACAATTTTAGGCATAAATCTATGTTTTATATAAAAAATCATACATAATTTTATTACAAAAGGCAGAATTTTAAGTATAAATGTATGTTTTATAAAATAATCTACATAATTTTATTACAAAGGGCAGAATTTTAAGTATAAATGCACGTTTTATGTCATAATTCTACATAATTTCAACACAATAGTCACAATTTTAGGCATAAATCTATGTTTTATAAAAAAAATCATACATAATTTTAATACAAAAGGCAGAATTTTAAGTATAAATGTATGTTTTATAAAATAATCTACATAATTTCAACACAAAAGGCACAATTTTAAGCATAAATCTATGTTTTATATGAAAAGATCTTACATTATTTTAATACAAAAGGCAGAATTTTAAGTATAAATGTATGTTTTATGTCATAATTCTACATAATTTCAACACATTAGTCACAATTTTAGGCATAAATCTATGTTTTATATAGAAAATCTTTTACAAAAAGATTTAAGTGTAAATTCATGCTTTGTATCAAAATGATGTATAGCTTTAAAACTAATTTGATTCTTGTTGTCATATATTTCTGTGTAAGTGTAAAAGTGCATCATGACAGACAATCCCTTTCAAGCAGAAATAGAAATTAGAAAGCCAAATGAATACATTAATTTTACCTTAAATGGAAATGACATTGATTTAAAGACATATGTAAAATGTTCCTTTTATGCACCATCATTATGTGGATGTATTTTGAAACCTTTAAGCTGCAGGTCCGTGGCAGCAGAAACACTGTGGCGCCGTGCAGCGAGTGGATCTCCGCCAGAGAGCGTGGGCAGTCACAGTCCACAGAACTAACCCCATCATCTGGCAGCAGATTTGCAAGAGAGATAAACGGAGATCCTGCTGGGGATCACCTCGCCTCCATCTCTAACAGAGGCTTTAGCCAGCAGAGACTAAAGGGGCTAGAACTGAATTACTGTGTATGAAGTCGGAATGAGTCGTGGCATTTACTCTGCAGGTCGCTCACTTCTGTCCCGCGTGTTTATCAAGATAATACGGAACGATAAAGATGCTTTTTTTTTCAACCTGTGTTGCAGATTAACATGCAGGTCTATTTGGAGGGGATGAACAGATGAACAGCACCGCCAGGACAAATACTTCAGACACGAAGGTAGGACCGGAGTACTAGGCAGTAAATTAACCCTGCTTACAAGCATCCGCTGGTCCTGATCGTGTTCTGACCCAGACAGTTTATGCTCAACGTGACGGGCGTATAGCAATACAGATGGAGCCTTCTGCCCATAATCTGTGTTCAATTAATATTTGTGCAAGTTTTCTGAGATCTTACAGATAGAGATGAAACGGTGCAGTACAATCACGAACCACTGGGGGCAGTACAGCTACATGTCAAGCAAGACCAGGCGAATATCTACTGACATGGAAGAAGAAAATAGTGAAATCCGATCTCTCTGTCCACTGGTTGTAATGAAGAGTAGCCTCAGTAATTGTTGAAGGTTGGATCCTAGAGAACTGGACTTCTACTTCAGAGTTGAAGACATCAAAGTGTTTAAGTGGTTAAGTTTAACGTCCTTAAGGATTAACAGGACATGAATGAATGAAAATCTACACAAACATCAAAGCTTATGCCTCTTTTAACAAACATTAATACTAATATTTAATGACTTTATCAAAGTCTCCTTCCTCGTCACCATTCAGTCCAGTCAGTGTCGGCGCCATCTTGTGGTTGTCTCGATGTCAACATAAATACATCTTAAATGAACATTTTATGTAGATAAGGATCAATTAGCCTTTTTTGTGTAAGTGTGTGTGTGTGTGTGTGTTGGGGGCCAGAAACCTTCGTGTAATCGTGTAATCTTTCAAAAAGGTTGGCGTTATTGGGAAATGCAGTTCCCTTGAGTTGCCATGTGGAGCGCCATTGAGTTTTCAGCCAGGACGGAACAACAGAAACAATGGCCGACTGTCTTGTTCGGATGGTCCTGCATCATTTTCAATTAATCTGTCCTTATTTAAGCGGAGTGGATTAGGACCATATATGGCTATGTGAAATTTTTGGGGGAGAATTCTGACTTTAATCTCAGAATTCCAAAAAACTAAATCCTCATGTATATAGCCTCATTCAGCACTTTGAGACTTTCCAAATGTAAAGTGCATTATAAATTAAATATATTATTATCTATTATTATTATGTAGCCTTATTCTGAGGACAAAGTCAGAATTCAGAAATTCAAGTCAGAATTCTGAGACTCAACTCAAAAGTCTAAGAATACAGTCAGAATTAGGAGAATACAGTCAGAATTAGGAGAATACAGTCAGAATTAGGAGAATACAGTCAGAATTAGGAGAATACAGTCAGAATTCTCCCCCCCCAAACAATTCCACATAACCAAATGTGGTCCAAATCCTCTCCCTTATGTTTTCAGAACATAAAGGCAGAACAGTTCATAAAAAGGCTTGGAAAAACTTCTCCGGTTTTATCAAAACCGTCGTCATGCAAACGGGGCTGAGTGAACTCTACAATTATCTCAGTGAGGTTAATATAATTAATGTCCCAACTTAAAATCAGACGTCCCTGGCGTTCGGCCCGGAGGGGTTTGAGCAACGAGAGGAATGACAAACAGGAAATGACCCAAACGGAGGCAGCCATTCAGACTGCTGGTGTTGATTAGAGATAAAAGACAGGCTTTAGAATATAAATAACTCCTAAAAGACATAAATCCTGTTTACTAAACTGTTTTCCACAACCGCCTAGTCCCAGATCTTGAATTGTTATTATCACATACTTGAGTAATTAGTCACGTAATCATTTTTCCACATTTGGAAATTTCCATTGACAATAAGTTTTTCCTTCTAAAGATCCTGAGAAGGTTCTGTGATTTAATGCCCTACCAGCAGAATTTACTCAGGGCCGTGTTTTACAAGGGGACTAAATTTACATTCAGGGGAATTGCGTTCCTTAAATCCTTGCCTGACCTTTTTCACGGAACCCAGCGGAGCTATCGGATTCGGTTCTGGTGAAAACCTCAGGGGTTTTATAAGGTCCACACTTATTAAGACTATTAATAGACATTTAGATGAGGGGTGGAGAGTCGGGTGGTGCAGTCCCAGCTGGGTGTTTAATTCCGTTGACCAACTAAAGCAGAAGCCAATCACGACAAAGACGCTTCCCCTATAAGACTTTTCAAAATGTCACAGTGAGTCTAAAGACGCCAATCGATGAAAAACAAGCTGGTAGTTCTGAGTGATTAGAAATAGAAATCCACTCACTCGGTTCTGAAGATGTGATAAGGACTCCCGCGACCACCTGAACTCTGGACCCACTGAGATTCATCTCCCCAGTCGGCCGCTGGTTGAAGAGTTCAGCCCGTAAGAACCATCCGTCTGAGACGCCACCGTTAAATATATGAGCATATCTGCAAAAAAGATCATTTCAGTTCTTCATAAACACGTAATCCGCTAGTTTGCTCGATTTCTCTCTGTTAGTTTGTTCCCTTATTTAGTAGATATATTTTAATTGATTTATTTTTACTTATTATATATATATTTTTTTCTAATTTGAAAAAAAACAATGATTTTTTTTAAAAATTACAAATAAAAACAGAAAAATAAAAGTTTGTCAAAACGTTTTTCTCATTAATATTTGCATTAAAAAATTAGTACATTTGTATAATCGGGAGTGCAACATTCTTGTATTGTATTTTTGCATATTTGTTTTTGTATATTAGGCTGCTTTTGTAATGTCTGTCTGTCTGTCTGTCTGTCTGTCTATCCATCCATCCATCTGTCTTTCTGTCATCTATCTATCTGTCCGTCTGTCTGTCCATCTGTCTGTCTTTCTATCTATCTTTCTGTCATCTATCTGTCTGTCTGTCTGTCTGTGTCTGTCTGTCTATCCCTCCATCCATTCATCTTTTCCTCTGACTGTGGAGGAGACAGTCTGTGATTGGTTCAAACCTCGATAATGTGATTCTAGTTTGGTGAATGTTTGTCACCATCTGTCCGTATTTCCTGGTTGGAATCAGCGATGGATTCGGTTCTTGTCGTCACGATGGTGAATGAAAGTTGGTTTAGGGCCTGAGAGCAGGTGATCGGGTCTCGGGGTCTCGGGGTCTCGGCGTCTCGGCTCAGTGTTATAGAACTTCCTGATGAAAGTCGGCGGCAGGAAAACAAACCCGTTTGCTTCCTTTCTGTAAATCCAGCCAGCGGAGGTTAAATGTGGCGAGTAGCATGAGAGCGCTTAGAAATAAGACCGTCGGTATCAAGCAGTGGTGTGAGGGACTGTGATCCGGACACAGATCACCCCCCCCCCCACAGTCTGGTGTGCATCAGAACCGCGGGTCGATTGCAAATTGAACCGTACTAGTGTGGAATATACTTTTCATGCTGCTCTCACGTGTTAAAGTAATAATTGCCTAAATGTGGAGGCAGCGTCTCAGCTAGCAGACGGAGCAGACGTGTGGTCTCCTGAACACCACAGACGGTCACTCATGGATTCTGCAGCAGTGGAACGACTTTAGAAGCCTCTCTGCATCATTTAAGATGCAAGTATGTGAGCATTTAAGCTTCCCCGTGAAAGATCCTGATGACAGGAGAAGAGCCCAGGCGAAAACCGTAAAGGTATGTGGGCACGGCGCCACCAGAAAACCATAAAGCGTTGGCGGTACATTTGGGACGGACGCACAGTTGAAGAGAACTTCTGGTTGCTGCATTCGAGGCGAATCAGAGCGGGCTGAAGCTTCCACCAAATCTATTACTATTTCTTATTCCTGCATAGACGAGGACTCAGTTAAAGGGTTTAAAAAGGCCGTTTTCTGCTGCGTCCACTTCAGTGTGAAGACGGAGACAGATCTTTAAGAGGAGGAGAAGACGCAATCATGAATCATCTCATCATGGACCTAAAGGGCAACGACGTAGGTAAGAATTCTCTGTTTCATTTGGCTTTTACGCATCATTTTTCTACATAATAAACGGAAATTAAAGTTAAATTTGTTTCCCGTTTCTTTCATTTTTTTCCCTTTCTTCTCCATACGGGGAGGTTTTGTGAACAATAATAATTATACTAATTATAACGATAATGCATATTCTCTATTATCACTTAGCTCAAAATATATAATATGTGTTAAAATCAAGGAAGTAGAAATAAAGGAATGGCCTAATAGTTGACGGCAGATGAGCAGTATCTGTTACTGGTTGTAATGTTGTGGACGATTTATTCAGATTTAATTTGTCGGATCGGCGAAGCAGCAACGATTTCGCAAAACTTTTTTTTGCAACGACATTCAAGAAAATTTGTATTTAGAGCAATTGTTGAGAATAAATTATCTGAGTATCTGTGAATAATAGAGTTATGGTTTTTGTAATAATGTCTACATTTCCTTCTGTGTCACCATAAAAGGACATTATAAATATAAAATATACGCGACTGTAAATCATCACGTTATAAAAAGTCACTTTAATTGACTTTAAATGTAAATTATAGCTGAATTGTATTTCCCTCATTCACTAGGTTATGAGTATTTTCAATTTACTAAATTAAGAATAAAAAAATATATAATTACTCTGTGTTCTGGTATTGTCATTATTTAAGAGCATAATTATATTTTTTTTAATGAATCTTTACACTAACAGCATAAAATTCACATGTAATATTAATATATTCAAACATTTAAGAAATAATAAAAGTCATGTTGGGAAGGACCTGGGAGAAACATCATCTATAAAGGGTCTTCTATTGTTAAATATATTTATCTATCTAATATTATTCTAAATGTTTCTGTTCAATTTGAGCAGAAAATAAATGTATGAAGAAAAAAGAAACTGAATCACTAAATATCAAAAAACAAATATCACGAAGCAGACCTTTCCATTTGTGAAGGATATTTGGATGAAAGGAATCCGGAGCCGTGCTTTTATTTTGGTGACATTAGCACGCCGGATCGTCACATCGGCGTAAGTTAGAGGTCAGAGTGGCGGGGGGAAACTATTAGCCCGCCGTCACACCCCTGCTGCACGGCCCTGCTTCTTATTACTACAGCCGCGGTTTCACCTTTTCAGTTTAATCATTGCAGCAGATATTAAACTCCCCCCGGCAGGCTGGGGCTATACAGTGTAGGGATTTACGGAGGGATTTACATCCTCCTATCTGCGAGTTCAAATCTCCGTGTCTTCTCCGACAAAATTATCATAACCATCATCGGGTACAACTGCACCACGAAAATATAACGCCGGAAAAACGCCGTCAGCGATTCCAACGCCACCCTCTCCCCAGAAATAGGAGATGTGGTTATTGTGCAGGGAAGAATTGTAGTTTTATCCCTGGGAAAGTTATTGTGAAATAGACGTGATGTGATTGACATAAAGAAAAATGTTCTCCTTTGTAGCAGAGGTGGGAGAAGTACTCAGGTACTATAACGCAGTAAAAGTACATAAAAGAACTCACTGTGATCTGAAAATAAGATTTCTTTAATCTGCTTAATCCAGATATGTCAACAATTTTCCCCAAACCCAGTTGAATTAGGTGTCGTTAAATAAACATTTTAAATCTGAGTGACAAAAATGAAAAGAAAAAAAAAAGATTATTATTTGGCTTTACTTAACTCAGTTTATTCTGCTCTACACTGTAAAAAGAGAATTATTACTAACTACTTCTTCAACTGATAACACACAACTAAATAAAAAGAATAACTTATTTATGTTGACTTACTTCATTGAACGGAAGCAATTTCTTTAAATACATCAACCATACATTTTTTTTTACAGTGTATATGAAGTAATCTATTACAAACTTAATGTGTGTTGTGTTTCTGTTTTTTCCCACTCAAAACTATGGAGATGATTCAAATCAATCGTGTTTGTCGGTGGAAGTAGTTTTATTTGTTTAGCCTGTAAATGTGGGTAAACACAAACATAATAATAAAATTACAGAGTACATTTAATTATATTTATTGACTCACAATAAATGTAATTCAATGTTCCCTATTCATAGTGAGCAGAGAAAAGGTCCCACTATTGTAATAGAATGTAGTTAGGATTACTGTTACTGCTGCTTTAATATGTATATATCTATATTATTACTGTACTCATATTGACGGTTGAAGTAATCTAACTACTTTATGTGTTGTGGAGAAGTTTATTCTATTAAATCATCATAACCTGTTTACAGCATTGCTGTCATATAATATATATATTTTTACTGCGTTTATTAATAATAATAATACATTTAATTTATAATGCACTCCTATACATAGAAAAATAAACCCAAAAGGTTTTCAGGACAATATCAACACATTTGCAGAGACGTGGTTTTAATGGAAGGGAAGATTCATATTGTAATCTGGAAAGTAACTACAGCGTTCAGACAAAAGTAGTGGAGTAGAAGAGTAACGGAGTATAACATAGAAATATTCTCCTAAAAAAATACCTTGTTCTACATTTAACGTGTTGACAATCCGTCACTAAATCCAAGACAGACAAATGTTTTTTTTTCATATTAGCAATAATAATTAAGGCTCTGTCGCCTTTTTCTGTGTATCATAAGTGAATTTTTGTCGATAAACTGACTCTAAACAATAGAACCAGTCACTGGTTCTATTGTTGTGGCTGATCGGTTCACGATGGATCCGTTTTCATTCATGGGGCTGTAATATCGTGATGTTAAAGTTTTGCATTTGTGGCTTTTATCGTAGTTCAACGGGAAACTTCAATCTTGTTTACAAACAGCCACAACAATACAACCAGTGACTGGTTCTAATGTTGTGGCTGACAGCTTTCATCATTTATGGCGCTGTAATATTGTGATGTGTGTTTGTTTGGCGGGTTTATTTTATCTCCTTTCAACAAATCAATATTGATTAGATCCTGATGACAAACGCCGATCGGCCACAACATTATAACCAACCCCTGGTTCTAATGATATGGCTGATCGGTGTATATTTTGTGTTTATAAATACATTTACCTTTGAAAATAAGTGTGTATTGTTGATGTCATTATAAGTTTGACCCCAACCACAACTGCATCGGTGAAGCTTTGGGGTCCTGGTGTTTAAATGTTGCCTGATGAAAAAAGTGCCCGGATGAAGCTTCATTATATTTATCGGTTTATAAAATTAAAAATAAACCTATTCCTTCCAGGCCTGCGAAATACAAGCTCTAAATTTAACAGAGCTTGAACGGAGCAAACAGAAGGGGCCGGGTGAAAGTTTTCATTTTGGCAGAACTTTCATCTATTAGGGCGTATTATATATCCAACATAATACATCATCAAGGGGGTTAAGGCGCCATCGCGTGACTGGCTGTGATGCCATAAGACTGAAGGTAAATGAACGCGACGCGGCCGACCCCAGGACCCTTGATGAACGTGGAAACCTTTATTATTATTTATCTAATTTTGGGTGTGTAAGCTGGGGGCAGACGGGGCGGGTCGGCACAATGTCCGGATTGTTCCGCGCCGCACGCACCTACACACCGAGGGCGAGATGAAGGCTTTCACCTATAAAGGGCGCCGCTCTCCTCCTCGCTCTTTAAAGCTGAATATGGCTAGTGTGGGAAAAAGAACATTTTCTGCCTCTCTGCCTCTGACTGCAAGGGAACAGGTCAAATCCTCTGCCAGGTGCCCCGGGCTATTTTTCCTTGGCTTTTTCTTTTTCCTTTTTTTCTTCTTCTCCTGAACACCTCCTCACCAAGAGAGCAATTTCTCCGTCTGAAGACGAGGAGGGGCGGGTGGGTACGCAGAAACGCTCTTCTGTTTTCACTTTGTGTGTGTGTTGAACCCTCTGGGGCTGAAATAATTAAGATCAATATATATGAAAGTTCAAGATACTTGTTTTTTTTCAGAGTTGGTTCATTTCACGGTAATTAAAGCCTGATCTGGATCTGAGCCTCATTGACGGCGAGGGGCAGATTTACTCGCCATATTGCTTCACTGTCTGCTAATTACCCGTCTGCTGTAATCGTATCCAGTCTCACTTTATGTTTGGACTAATTATAGAAGTACGCACACATACGTGTCAGAGAGAATTACACATGTGGAATGTATTTGATGCTCTGGACTTGGTGTCATTTCAAACAGACACGTAAATAAATAATATAAATATCACGTCTATAAACACCAGAATAATCTCTTTCAGATAATATTTGAAATGATTCAATTTGTAAAATGATTGTAAAAAAAGAACTGGTAAATATCCCGCTCAGGTCTAGATGTTCGTACGGGAGCTTCACCTCAGCAAAGGTTAAAGTTCACAAACAGCCTAAAGGTTCCTTCCACATTAAATATAATCATCTTAATGTTGTTTTTCTCTTTTATTTCTAACGCGGGCAATACGCAAATACGTTAGACGTATACACGAACATGTAGGACTTAAACGCAAACTCATTATACACATATGTCAGCGCGTTATACGAGTACTTGGGCGTGTTCACACAAATACGCGGGTGCGCCGAATACCAATACTTGGGCGCGTCACACTAATATGCGAGCGTGTTATAGAAACACGTAATAGTGTTATATATTATATTTTTCAATTATATTTGAAAATATAAATATATATATATATTTAATATTTTCAAATATAGTACAGTTTACGTCGACATTGTTGATTTATGTGTTTGTTTCAAACCAAATCAATACATAAATTAATGATATAGTAAACTAGATACCAGGTGTGTTATTTTCTGGAAGGTGGATAAACGTATCCATGTAAACAATAATTAATGTAAATATTAAAGTGTGTGTGTAATTAATGTGTGTGTTTTAATCTTTTTACGTTCATGTCTCCAGACAAGTTCTGAGAGGTCACTTTAATTTTAATAGCATAGTATCGTATATCGTATGTACACTTCTGAATATTTTTGCCATGTATGTTAAACAATCAAACAATTCTGTGATGTTATTCCATCTTCTTTATAATAAAACGGTCTTATTTCTACTGAATGTCTCTTTAATTCACATGTATCTGATAGAAACATTTATAATACGGCGTAAACTGACTACATGTTTGTGGAAGTGAGATGTGTCACCTTTTCTTTAATCACGACGTTCAACCAAGGTTCGATCACATAGGAATGACTTTTATTGGCCGAAGCTGCAAAACACACGCAGCTAAAATAACCAGGACAACTTTCAATCCCAGCAATGAGAAGAAAGAAAAATCCACCCCAAATGATTTATTTCTTAACCTCCCAGCATCAAGATGATATCATTACTCCGCTGAGCATCTCAGTCCGGAGCGACACCAGTCCATTACGCCGTCAAAGCCCTCAACTCCCCCCCAGCAGCCCTCAGAGGTCACCTTGGGGAGGATTCTGCGATCCAGCGGGCCCACCGAACAACAACCTTCCCATCATGCCATTGTCCAACCCAATTCCACCCGGGATAGATACAAGAGGATCGGAGAGAGTGAGGAGAGGAGGTGTGTGTGTGTGTGTGTGTGTGTGTGTGTGTGTGTGTGTGTGTGTGTGTGTGTGTGTGTGTGTGTGTGGATAACCAGCTGTCCCACTGCTGCAGCTGTTTAAGCGGCTTTGAGCCGATTAAGGCAAACGGACTGTGGGTAAAGTTTAAGGACATGACGGAGGACAACTACGGTGGCCCAGAGGTGCTTTACAAATATACATGTTAGACGTCAGAATTACAAGTTTCAAATTTAAAAGATGTGAAACCCGCTTTATCAAAGGCAAAAAAAGAAATAATTTGATTTTAGAAAAAATAAATACAGATGTTTACAAATTTAAAGCAATGAAAAAACTTTTACAGAAGCCAAAACCAGTTAACATGTTGGGAAAAAAAAGTTAAAATATATTTGCAAGATGGGAGTATCCAAAACAAAAAGTGTTAACAGGTTTGAACTTTGTCAAAAAACTAAAATACAAATACAAAAGATATGTAACACTTTCACCACAACCAAGAAAAACAAAAATCACAAGACGATTGATTCATCTTGTCATTTTTGAAACATTGCTCATTACTGTGGTAAAGTTGTTCAGATATCATTGATTGTAAAACCAAACTTTTAAAAGTAAATCTCAAAAATAATTGAGAAGCTCATTAGATAAAAATGGTGACTTTCCGTGAGCCTGACTCCGAGTCATGAATCAATCTTGCCTTATTCTAACTTTAACTTTATTAATGTTATGTGAGTTGTTTATTAATGATCATAATCTATATGAGGGGAAGTGTAATTGTGAACCGGTCCTCTTTAAGGAAATAATCTGCTAAATGTAATCTATGGTATATAAAAGGTCATTTAACCAGAACCTGAAACTAGCATGAACAATAAACAGGGATCGGATCATTTCTGTCGCAGACACTATAATAAGTTATAAGCACTTCTTCCAAAAGCCAGCAGGGGGCAATTCCACTGGTCTCCCAAAAGAAGTCTGACTCACTTGAGTTACGAACTCAGTAAACCGTTCCTCGAAGACTTTATGACCCGACTCATTAGTTCCACATTGTATTTAATGCAGTAAGATGTTCATTTTGTAAATTATTGTCCCAATTTAACGCCAAATAGATTCCATCAACTAGCAAGCTTTCCCTTATGATTAGCGAGGCCCTGTAACGTTATGTCCTCTCCGGCTGTTTTCCTCAATCAGGGTGATGCAATGAACAGGAACGCTCCAGAATCAGAGCCATCAGCTTCACCATCCAGATGTAGCTTAGGAGGGCGGCGAGTAAGCGTCAGTCGAAGAGAAAGCGACATCTACTGGTCGTTAAGTTACCCTCTCTAACAGGATCCATCATCCCTGTCCTTACGCGTCTAGTATTCAGTATGACACTGTTAAAAACGAAGCAATGGTTCTGGAAAATCTGTAAAGACCCCTGATAATATTAAGTTAGCTTGAGCAGGTTATGATGAAGCGTGCAAAAGTGTCAGATAAAGAGTGACACAGGAGCAGCTGGCAGGGATCAGGGAAGGTCAGACATTAAAAATACTTCTTTAAGACATGGCTCTTGACACATTTTGGATATAATTGGAGAAGGAATTCACATTATTTCTAAAATAGTGCCACTGCTATTCTCCAACATTTTTCAAAAAACATATTTGTATGAAACTCAACTTTCCAAGGCTTAACTTACATGAAGACTAGGACAAGAAGAGACTGAGGTCAGAGGACCAGGAGCTCCATGTCTGCCTCTGATCCATCCCTCCAGTATAGGGCGACTGCGTTAACAATCTCACACTCAGGTTTCCCACTGATAGTAAGCCACATTTATTCTCTTCATATATTGTGCGTTTGTTCATGGATAGACCCTTTAAAAAATGTTTTAAACTTAAACTAGAAATTAAGCATTTTTAAGAGGTGCCATGACTGATAGAAAGTTTTATACGCTGCTTTACCTTTACTGGATTTGACACCCGGGTCAGTCAGATCCAATCAAGAGCCATGATTTGTTAGTCTTTCCAACTATCTTCATTAGAGTCCATAGACTCCTAGAGAGAAGGAATTGGACTAGAACCAGAGATGTTGGGATTCATAGTCGGGACCCTGAAGTTCACGGCCTGAGGGCAGTTGTTGTTGAGTTCCATCCATCCAGATATTTGTTTCTGCTCATATGGGGTCAGCTGGCCGTGGCAGCAGGTCATCTAGGGTATTCCAAACATCGAACTCTCCGGAGCAATGCTGTCGAGATTATCCCGCTGAGTTATCTTCTTCTAATTTGAAAGAGTTGAACTCAAATTGTTTAAATGGTGTCAACATACTTGAAAATGTAAATGGCAACACATGCGGTGGATAAACTGTACGTCCATCCTGCATTCCCTCGTTATCAGCCGCTGTGAAAGACAGACTTCTATCAGCCGAGGGTCTGGGCTCACTGCAGGATCCATCAGCCTCCCACAACTGACAGATCGCGGCGCTAATATAGCCAAATGGTTTTGTGTAGGTTAAATTTCCTTTACAGCTTAAAAAGTAGGGCGAGATACAAGCACTGCCACATGTAGGGACAGATCCTGGTTGGAGCCCGGCATTAACATGTCCCGCATTTCTAATCAGATTTGCAGCGCGGTCCAGCGCCCAAAAGAACACAACGCTGGCATTCAGAAATTGGGATATAGTTTGAATCACATAAATGGTGTTTGAGCATTTAAGTCCCAGGGATCATCGTGTCCTGCGGTGTCCTCTGCGTGCCTCTCGCCGGATTAACGGAGGCTGGGGCGGCGTGGGGTCAGCTGACATCCCATGTCTCCTACTGTGGGAGAGTATGACGTGTGACACGCATGCTTGCAAAGGCCTGGCATTGTGATAAATTTGGAAACAATGCTCGTTGCAGCGCACATGCTAGGTGATTAATTGCATGTGTTCCTGACCTTTTAGGGCGAAGCCCACCGAGGTCCACATCCACCTGCAGCTGCTCCATCAACACGTGGACCGGGGTTAACGAGGAGGCTGCCACATAACAAACTATTCCGACTTTATTGTGCGGTGAGCGACTATCTTGGTTCCCCATGAGTGATGATGATGAATTAGGGTACGAAGGGGAAGTTCTGGCTTGAGAAATCTCCACCTGATACATGGTGATTAATCCTGGAAAGACGGGGACGACACCTGATATGATGTCTGGCACCGAGAAGATGCTGATGGCATGCCTTGGAGAGCAATTAGCCAAACGGATTAGTTGTTGCATAGCATGCTATTTCAAATGACCGGGGTTAAACAGAAGACCCAGCCCCTCGCACCATGTGCTGGGTTGGTTCTGAAAGCCAAGTCAGCATACAGGGGAGACATATATCCTCGGATTTTAAACTGATTATATTAGATTATAAATTAATACAATTTGTTATTCCTACTGGAAAAAGAAACAAAACGATTGAGAACATTCGGGGTTCAGTATCAGGTTTCTAAAGGATGGTACCATAAATGAAACCAGTACAGTACCCCTGATGTATCTCCTCAAATTAAATGTGAAGCGATGTAAGAAAAACAGAGTTTTTTTGTTAAATATAAAAAAAACAGAAGCACAAACTAGCGAGTAAAATATAATCTATTAGAATAAAATATGATATTTATGCACGATAGATTTCCTCAAGTGGATTCAAATTCACCCAATCTGGACTAAATTGGATAAGTTAGGAAGTTACGTTTGGAAAACAGTGTTTTGTCGTACAAGAGCTCCCCCTAGTGAGTAAAATATGAACTATTGGCATAAAACACAATATTTCCTAGATACACCTCATTTGGACTAAATTGAAGAATTTGGTCCATATTGTTGGCTGTAGCTCCTCCTACTTTCATATAGACATATCAGGAACAGGAAATATCAGGGTATCATAGGTTACTTCGTCATCACAGCATTTGGGCTAGTCGGGGAAACCGATCTTTCCCAAAATCAATCCAGTTCTTCCTCACAATGAGGTCTATGAAGGTCTAAATTAGCAGATGCTCCATAAAACTAGCACCTACACGCTGCCACTGGGTCAGATTATAAACGGGTTCAGTCACATTTTTTCGTAACAGCTGAGCAGGACTTGAATCGGTAACGATGAGGTGTTCAGTAGAGTTTGTTACGATTATTGTTGGAATGAAAGAAACACTCCTCAGTTGATTAGAAATGAGCTACTATCAGTTATTACTCAGGTTGTTGGATCTGTACCAGTTAGTTTACTTAAAGATTGGAACTCAAGCAGCAGTTTTGAGTGATTAAGGAAAATATGTCAACAAAACAAAAAGTATCATCTTAATATATAAGAAATATGGCGATGGATTATTCCAGAGACATACTTACTATCAAGCTGCAACATCAATGTTTAACCGGCTGACGATCGTCTCAAGGTCGTATAATGTGACCTCTGTTGAAGGGCAGGTGAGATATGGAGCCGGAGTGAACGTCCACCTCCACTAGACCTGCAGACAAGGAATGAAATATCATGAATGCAGCACATATCAAGGATGCGCCATCTTTATGGGGGAAAAACTGTCTCATACTGACACCCCAGTGACAAAACTAGTCCCACCAAATTTCCACAGTAGTGCACATGGAGAGTGATAACATCATCTGAAACAAAAAAGAAAAAGAGCAAAAGAAAAGATCTACAGCAGGTCAGCGGTGTGCCAAAGTAAAGAAATATCATTCCCAGAAGCTTTGCTAAGGATTCGGGGAAGTCTTTGGAGTTGGATGCAAGGTTATACGGGGGGCAGCCAGAACGGGTGTTTAGTTTGGTGGATGGAGTCAAACAACAGCCACGGGATGGAAAAAATACAGACATTTAATTCACCTTGCTACGGGAGAAAGAAAACTGGCGGAGGATAATGTTTCTCTACAGGGGTGAAGTGCAATTTTGAATTTAATATCCAACGCTGGGGTGATGAAAAAAGTGTTTTCAAAAAAATAAAGCAAGATTTTATCCGTTTTATTTTCAACTTTTTTTTTCCCCCCGATTGGACAGAACCAGAACGGAGATAATTGGATGTGAGAGCGGTTCACCTGGGAGAGCTGGCTTTTTCTCACTGCAGGAGGATTTGTGGTACTGGCTCTGAGGCAAGTTCAGCAGAACACACAAACTCTTATTAAACTTCCTGTTTTCAGCCAGTGAGAGCACGCACATGCATGTGGTCACACACACACACACACACACACACACACACACACACACACACACACACACACACACACACACACACACACACACACACACACACACAGCGTTGAAATGACCATCCTGACCTCTTATCTTACTGCTGCATTCATTTGGTGTAAACCTTGTATGGCGGCAATGATTGCTCGCCTGTACACTAAAGCCCCTCTCGCCATCCGTGTCTCCACATCAAGGTCAGATGTGTAAACAAAAAAAATATCATCACGTAAACAAGTAGAACCAATAGCTTCTCTATTGGACTGTGACTCGGACCACTTTAAATAAATATAGTTGCTACTTGGCCATGTCGACCTTTGTTTTATTCATTATTGCGCTCCTTTTTAGCGTTAATATTGATAATAATACAGCAGATAAAGATCCACAGCGCCAGAGTCCATCCAGTCGGACTCCGTCTCCATCAGAACCGGCCGTCCTTATGTTAAAACAGAATAAAGCAAAGGTAAGTAAAAGTAAATGAGTTTTCCTATTGAGTGTTATTGCTTTACGAATGGCTGCAGATGGATATTGATCCGCCTCATCCTTGGCCATTACCGTCGGGAGGGCAATCAGAGGGGCCCCGTTGGTTTCTGGGTAAACAAGCATTTTCTCCTCTCGTGACAGAGCGGCGTGGAGATTGGGAGCGGTAAAATGGAAAAACATTGGTCTCTCTGTGCTGCTGCTGCTGACAGGACAATTGAAAAGTATCTGTCACTCATGGACGGTCGACACACGATTGTCTCTCCGCCGGCTCGGCCCCTGAGAGCGGACATCTGCCCCGGGGCATAAAGGGACATTTAGCAGAGCAAACACTGGCCTCGGCCGCATAAAGGCTTTTGTTGGTATGAGAAGTTGTTTCAACAGACGGAAGCCATTCCTCCTCCACAAACGAGACGAGCCCATCTGACGTTTATGTGCTCAGGTCATCTGGAATAATGGTGTCATTGAATCGTGACAAGTACGAATTCCCTTTCAAGATTCTTACGCCATTATTACCCGTCACAATGACATCGTTGATATCTGTAATTGACTTTGGACTGCAAAAATAAATGAATGGGATGATCATTACGGATATGGGAATTCAGTTTTGACAAAGCGGAATGAAAGTTATGTTTGTCAGTTATATCTCAGAGACCTCTGTGCATGACGGGGCAGATTCTGATTGGATGCTGGTCTAAGAAAGAATGTTGAACCGATCAATGTCAGCAAAGCTTAGAAAATGATGCTGTTGTAGAATTTAAAAAAAACCCTGGAGATTTTAACTCACCAACAGAATTCTGCCTTAAAACCGGTGGAGAACTTAAAACTGTCTCACGGTGTGTTTACACTGAAATGTGACGCAGATTTGAAACCACGCGTCGATACAGACACACGAATGATGCGAGTCAGCGTTTTCTATTCTTCGCATAAGACGACATTTTTCCGCTAACTTCCACCGCAAAGGTTTTATTGTGTTGTGCATGAAACCCAGAAGGAAGAAAAAACTTGTTTTATAATGCTTATATATTTATCTCAACATGTTTATGAATGTTAATGGCCTTTTAGTTGTGGTAAACAAATAATTACTCATAGGATGTCATATATTTACCTCAGATCTAACTTTAAGTCTGACATTCTGTGTAACAAGCAGCGGTTCTGGTGAGCCGTTTTGGAACCAGACTGTCTGTGATTTAGCGACAGCTGGAAATCTCACTGTTTTTTTGTTTTTTAAGCTCTGATATAATTAGAAGACCCCAAGATCTAAAACTCATAATCTGATGATGAGGAGAAATATGCTAAGTAAGCACTTACCACTAATTTTACCTTGAGTTGTTTCTGCACATTTTCCCAACTTTTCTCAAATGGTTTGAAGGATCGCAGAACTAACGAAAGTTCGAATAGAAAGACTACCCTCTGGTGCACTCAGGCCACAGTTACTGCTCACACCACTCGGTTATCTTCACCTTTCATACATCTTCAGTCTCAGTTACCGGCTTCACGGTCTGGAGCATCAATTGATATCAGCTGCTCTCAATCAGGTAGCCTCATCCATTCATCCCTGTCAGACCCGCAGGCTCCGCCCCTCACCATCAGCTGCTGTCTTTCAATATGACTCCCTCTTCATCTATCTAGTTATTCATTCTGCTGGTTCACCTCCACCTCCCCATTTCCACACTGTCCTCAGAGATCCATCAGCCTCAGCAGAGTCATCAGCCACCACCACCAGTATCCAGACTCCAGAGGGAGAATATTCCCTGTTGCTGCTCAGGACAATGACCCTTCGATCTCAAACTCCCCAGAAGGAGCAGCAAAGACTTTTTAATGAACCCATTATCAAATATCTGCTGTAGGAATGAACCCGTCATCTTTAAAAACACTTTTTTTTCCTAGGGTTGAAATGTACTCCTGCAAAGGATCTGAGAAGTTCCTGCTCTGGTCCAGCTGAAGAGGCAACCCGGCCTCACTTACCTCCTCAGGAGCCTCTTACAGTCTCGCACATAAAGACTCGTAATGACATAATGTCTTCTCTGTGTGACAAAAGGCTGAAGTATCGTGATGCTGTATTGTCTCAAAGGCTGGCAGGGTAACACGGGCCAAACATGTGTTTTTCTTTTCAACGTTTTGCCTCCATTATTAGTTCATTTCTTCTTCTTTCTGTCGGTCTGAACCCAGGATCGAGCCGTATGTTTTCATTAACAGCTCCTATCGGTCTGAATCCATAGTGAGAACGAGTCAGGTGCGAGTCCCGAGCCGCTCGCTGCTCTAAATGCCATTCCAAACTCATTACCTCTGTCTCGCGTCTGGCCATCCAGCCATCATGTTGTGACCTTGAGAAAATAGATGGAAAGGTGACAACTGAGTAGCGAGTTCTATGAGGGAGAGAGGTGGCTGGCTAAGTACGTAAGTATAATCTTACTGCGCTGTCGTACATCTGAGCTGTTTAAACACAGTTTCATTGGATTACAATGAGGTTTAATCTAGCGACTGATTTACAGTAGGAGAAACTTGTGTTTGAACAAAAAGATTTTATTACAAGCAGGCAGAGTCGGCCAGCATTGTTCCAATGTTCATTATGTAAATGACGATGCCTGACATTAAAAAGCTTAAGTCCTGACCTTGTTGATGTTTTTCAAATGATCAGGTTTGAGTTAAATTTCCCTGTAATATGTGATTCTTTCACATTATTTGTTTTCGTTTACAGATAAAATGCTTCAAAATGTCCTTTTGGGTCCAAATTTAAGATAAACCCATAATAAAACAATCATACGACTGATTTCTGAGGCTTTACTTTGGTTTGTAAAGTAGATCACGTTACTAAATATGCTGACTAATATACGGTCTTACTGTATTTTAAAGGCAAACATGTACAAATTCTACCCTTTATTGCCAGATTGTATTATGAAAAAGTAAACGGCACATAAATACAGAATAAATAGATCTATGATGGCTTTATTTCAGCAACTGATAACCATAATACCCTATAAATATCTTATTTCATGTGTCTTCAGCCATAATTTGTTTTAATGGAGGATTACAACAACTTTGCTTGAATAAAACCAGACGTTCTGCAAACATTCTGTTTCTAGAACTTTACACATTGCCTCCGTTCAAACTCCTATTCTGTCAGTACATATTGTCATTTTTCTTCCTGATGGAAATAACAGTCATTGTATTAAAGTCTTAATTGAGTACTACCAATGAGAATGTATTCTTTTAAAGCAAATAAAGCCGGGCTGTGAGAAGAGGAGGAACTTCTGAGTTGCCATGGCGACACGGCGTATTGCAATAATGAAGATAATAAGTAGTGAGTTATCATAAAGTAGAAAGTACAGTTTGTAGCTAGTAAGAAAGGAAGAATAAGAAAGTTATCAGAGCGGTGCTATCTACATGAAAACAATTTTTGAAGGTTACAAGTCTGAAAACTGAAAGACAAACCCTTTAAACCTTGTTAGCATAAGCTAATATTAGCATGGCTAATACCATAAAAATACACAAATCAACATTCACTGATTAATTAAGATATTAATATAAAACATTCAATACCGTGTTCCAATTCCAGCTGAGGCGCTTAATTGTCCAAATTGAAAAGCTAAACAATGTGTGGAAACTTAAAATAAAACCGAACTCATGACTAATTACCCGTTGTTAAGTTTCTAACTTCCGGTATCACAGGAAGTACTTCAAAATAAAAGAAGGAATATGCGCCAGCTAAATAAAAAGCTTGCCGGAAGTTATATTATACTATCAATGAGCTGTCATAAGGATCATTTATAGATACTATGAAGGGGTTTACATCCATATAGGATAGTTCATATTTACATATTTTTTTCATTAAATAAAACAAGAGCTAATGTTCTAGAAATGTCCTTTATGACAATCAGACTACCTGCTGATACTTAAAAAACGATTAATTTTACTGTGCAGCGTTTTCCGATGTACTCAGAGATGCAGTATTTATTTACAAAGATAAATAATATGAACGTTGATACAAACATAAATCTGTTTAAATGCATCAAATACAAACATACCCACACAACAATATAATACAAAAATACGGAAATATGAAAGGGAGCGTATAGAGTCGTGATTTGCAGATGACAAATTGCACAGATGTTATTGGGGGAGAGAGTTCCAGAGGGAGGGGGGCAGGTCTGGAGAACATTCTCAGTGTTTGGTCCTGAGGGGGGCGAGGGTCCGGGTCGGAGTGAGGCACGGGAGCTTGTCTGTGAGGCGGGAGGGGGGGGGGGCATAATTTAACATAATCGCGACAAAAATCAGAAATCTGTAGGAAATAAAAACAACCATGAAAGACTTAACTCTCCTGGTGTCAAGATATGTGAGGGCATGCGTGAGCGCCAGCCAATTACAATTATGGGCTTCTTTCACAATATCAAGTATCTTAGCAACAGGATCACAGCCGGCTCTCTACATCATCACGTCATCACCGCCGAGCAATCGACACACCGCCCCACCCCCACTTCTTTTTCCCTAATTTCCACTAGATGGCATGTTTCAGATGCCAGTTAGTGGTGGATATTTAATGAGCTGTGGAGCAACAGTTGATTTGCTGTATGTCACAAGTGGACACATAAAGGATTCCAGTGAGATGTTCGGCCCTCACCTTGTTAGAGAGGTTTTCCTTTCATGCTCGGAGATTGACAGGAGTCCTCCACATCTCCGAGAAGCCACGTTTCCTCGGCTCATCCTTGACCCTCAGAAAATCAGAAACGGCTGTTGGAATCCTTAATATGCAAGTGTCATTTAGAGTCAAAGAGAATGCAAATTACTTGTACAATTGAAATGTCAACTTAAACACACGCCGCGGCGCCCGGCCCGCGGCTACCTGAAAAAGTCATTTAAAGTCATTTCGTTGATTCATAGTCCCACTAATCCTTTTTCATTTCCTTGTAGCCTGGGAGGTTACAGGAATAACTGGGAGTGGGGGCCGGCGTGTGGGGGGCGAGGGTGGGATTGTGGACACATCTGGGAATCAGGTATATTTCCGCCGCTGTCTGGCTGGACAAATCGGGTTCGCCGTGATTCATCTGTCTGTGTTTTTTTCTGAAAGTAGGCGCACCCCAATTACAGCAGGGATTTGGTGTTTTCAGATTGGAGTCCTTCTAACGGAGCAGTTTGTCAAACACAGCAGGACAATCCTTCCCACTGCTGCTTTACATTATTTTACTGCAGGTTCTGGATTGTTTTCTGATTATCATTCAGCCTTTTGTCCAAAATGATAATAAGACTAAGCCTACGCTGTCGTATCTGACTGCATATCAACGAAAAGGCCCCAGTCCACTGCGTTGTACATGCAGCCCCACTGGTTGGACTCCTTACATTAAGGGTGAAAGTTTGTCCAAAAAATGTTTTTTTGTAAAAGATAAAATCAAATAGTGAGTAAAATGTGATGAATGTATATAAATTGATCTCATCGACATGTTTCATCTGCACCAAAAAGGGACTGAATCAGACAAATGGTTGGGTAGTTATGTGCGAATAACTGTATATATATTTATATATATATATATGTAAGATATATCTTCGAGTTGATCCATATCACCAAAAAGTGGACTAAATTGGACAAACGGTTTTGAATTTATGTCCAAAAAACGCTGCCTTTCATAAAAAATAAAAAAGAAGTTTCCCCTAGTGAGTAAAAAATGTAAAATTTGATATATAAAATATATATTTCCTTGAGTTGAGTCATATGAACCCAAATTGGACGAATTTGAACCAACGGTTGAGAAATCATTTCCTCTAAAACTTTTTTTTTTAAATGAAGCTCCCCATAATGTCGGGAAAACACAACCAACTCCTCTCAAAATCACTCCAGTTCTTCCTTGTAGTAAAGTCTACATGGGTACAAAACGTGAAAATGAGCCATGAAACAGTTTTTGCATGATGGCGTCCACACGAAGGAGCTGCGGCGGCGGCAGCGGCTGTGACCATTTCATAAAGATTTGAAATACGGCAGAGGAAAGAAAACGGATCAATATCAACATTCGCCATTTTCAAGCGCCACGCGGGGGTCAGACAGCCCCTCGCTAAAATATAAAAGGTATGAAAATAAAGCGACGAGAGAGAGGGATGGATGTGTCTCGGCGGAGGTCAAGTCCATGTTCTGGTCTGGTGATTCTATCCCCAATCATTCACGTCGATTCGTCTCCGTTTTAAGCCTCGGCGTTTGAAACGGCGCTTCCTGCTGTGATTTATCGTCGGAGCTCGTAGGAAAAAAACTGCATCTATAATTTGAGATAATGTAATCTAATCCTCGTTGCGTTTCATATAAACACGCGAGGCTTGTTTTGATTTGGCTGTATTGCCGAGCGGCGACGTTTGATCAGCGATGCCGCATCCATCATCGGACCCGCTCCGTTCCTCCGCCCCACCGAAATTCAGAAATTCCTACTGCTTATTAAAATAGATGAAATGGCTCCACAGGGGCCTTAAACGGCGGCGGCGCTGAGGATATTCATGATTTATGCACACACAGCCAGAGGCCCAGTGTAAACTTCAGCCACAAACATCCACCCAGAGACGTTTACCGCCCGCCCTCATTGTCTCCGTCTCATTGACGTACGGCCGTCAATTCCTGCTGCTTCTCTCACCGGATCGTCTTTAAGGTCGATTTTATCCATCCGGGCGGCGGCCTGATGTGTCTCCCCTTAAATTGCCTTCCCGGGGGAGTGCTTGTGTTTGCTCCCGCTGAAGGCCTACGGTCATGCTGTTAATTTATTAGAAAGATAAAATGCTCTTCTTGAGGGGTATTAGACGGCGCCGCGGCGCCTTCTCCTCGGGGTGCTTAGTGGCGAGGTGCAGTGCAGGCCCTTCATCCGTGCGACAATAAGGCAGGGCATCGTAAAAGCAACACTTGGACACTCTGGGAAATGTTCTCGTTCTGGCGGGGAGTTTAAGAGGAAAGGATCGATTCCGCTCTCATATCTGTCGATTAAACACGAAGGCGGTCGCTCCGGATCAAAGTCTGGATGGAACCGCCTCAAGCCTCTGTGCTAAGCTAAGCTAACAGGCTTACCTTAACTTCCTCTGACAGATAGAAGTGTTAGACTTTTCATCGAAAGGCAGATTAACACAGACCAGCCATAACATTAGAACCAGCGGTGTACCTGAGGTTCTTTGTGTTCTGACACTGTTTTAACCTTTATAATGATTAGTCACAGCAGCTCTTCTGTGGTACTGGATGACCCGGGATAGCTGTTGGACGCCATCGGTGAGCCCCTTTGGAGCTCAGACATAATTCAGCATTCTACTGAACAGTATTTTACAGGAGAGACATGAAAAGAGAATCGTTTTTAGTTTTATAAATGTAATAAAGGGCGGTAGCAAATAAGAAAGTTTTGCGCTTCATTTTAACAGCGCTGAGAGTCGGAGCGGTCCGGCAGTTTTCTGGGAGCTTTTCCAAATATTTAGTGCACAAAAACTGAACGCTGCTTCCCCATGTTTGGTTCTGACTCTGGGGACACTGAACAGAACCTGATCCATACGACCTGAGAGGTCTGGATGGTTTAGAACCCAGCAGAGATCAGTGATGTATTTTGGACCTGAACCGTTCAGTTCTTCGTAGACCAGCAGCAGGATTTTGAAACCAATTCATTGAGAGAGAAGAAGACGATGTAGAGACCTCAGAACCGGACTGATTTCATTCACTTTCTCGGTCCTAGAGAGGACTCTAGCAGCGCTAAACGGAACTTCCCAAACCCCCTTCATATTGGTACTCACGTTTACTCTGCAGACGACCCCACAGACAGACACCCTGAATGTCAGATCATCTTTATATTGACATATCATTTCTTAGCAGCTGTGTGTTTTTCTTTCTTCCTGGGTCATGTGTGTAGATGTGTGCAGTCCTACTCTGCTGATGTCCCAGTAACCACAAACGTGTCTGGATCCCTCCCATTGCAGAAAATGTATGATTTACTTTCCACACAGGCTTTTATTAAGTCAGGATGGGAACAGAGGGATTAATTGTAAAACGTTCTCTTGCCTGACAGACTTCCTCACGTGCCAGACAAACACATGTAAATAATTTCACCAAGTGTCTATCGAATAAGAGCAAAAACAACATATTCTGTTCAACAGCTACTTCAATATCTGGTTTTTATTGACTGTTGGGTCGGGGGAGGGGTTTATTCCAGGAAGAGAAATATGATGAGGTATTCTAGGAAAACGAACCCATGTTTTTGGGCATGGTGCCTTGACTTGTGAGAGCTGTTGGACTCTCACGGCGTCCCCAGTGATGAGTCCAGGACAGCTGGGACTTCACATTATAGACTTCTCCATAGTCTTCAGCTCTATTGGACTTCAGAGAGCCCCTGCCACCTTATTGTGGTTCTTAAGTGCTGCGTCTTTGGGGAGCCATTGAGGGCCCCAGCTGCCAAATACTAGCAAGAAAGACCATTTGTCTTGTCCCGCTGAGGAACCCTCCCCGCAGGCCTCAGTCTGGAGAAGAGAGTTGGCTGTAGGAAAAAAAGTCTTGGATGGTAGATGTTTCTCTAAGAAGTCGCTGACATTCATTAGCTTAGATTTACCAGCATTTTAAATGTAGCGCTGCCGAGAGAGTTCACAAATTCTACTCAACGTAGAGAACCACGGCCAAGGTACTGGTGTAGAGCCTCACTGGGCCAGGAGGAGTTTCTGCCTCAGGTGAAGGAGTTTCTCGGGGTCTAGCCCACGAGTGAAGGTATAACGGGCCGTGAGATTGACAGGTGTCAACAGCGCATAGATGGGACATCGAGGGGGGGGGGAGCTGCTGCTTCTTCAGGTGAGAAGGAGCCAGTTGAGTTTATTTGGGCAGATGATTGGGATGCCCCACTTTGGAAGTTTTCCAGTCACGTCTAACTAGGAGGAGACCCAGTCCGCCTGAAAGAGAAGAGGAGAAAATGGATTGATGGATGGATGGACTATGGAAATGCCATGAACTGCCCTTAGTTCGACGTGATGTTTCTTATGTAGCGCCTCACCAAAGGAACATCTAAGGGACAACATTTCCTGTTGACCACTAAGGCTCTTTTTCCAACCTGTGAAACTAGAGGCTGATTGGACAATGGACAGTGTAGGGAGTACAAGTTCATTGACATGACGTATTTACATGACAGCGAGGTCATCGATGTGTCATGGCTTGTGTCTGACTCTATTTGAGGTCAGTATGGTCAATGGAGGGGTAATTCTTAATACAGCCTCCTCCTAACACTCAGGGGTGTTATGACTATAACTGATGTAGAAAATGTCTTCAGATCAAACTCTTATGTACCGTGTGACGTTTGGGGCGGACTGGACACTGGATTGCGGTGTAATAACGACTTCCTGTTTCCTGGCAAGACATTGAGAATGGCTGCACCTCAGACACCCACACAGACAATAAACGAACATCGATCACGTAACCTCCTCCATCTCTCAAAGATGGACGTAAATACCTTTTTTGTAGAAATGTGGAAAATGAAAAGTGGCTCTGATCTGCCTGCCATATGTACCAATCAATCATCTGTGAGAGCCTTGATACGGTGGACGCTATCATTTTATTGGCCAGGCTGACGGACGGCGGTGATTTACCGATGGTGCTCTACCCGAGACTCTGCACTTTGAACATGAATCTATTACCCTTATTCAAAACTCTGGGGTTGTCCACACAAGAAGGGGGATCCTACCGCAACCGCTGACTCAGAGAGGGACCTACTGGATCTCCACACTCGACACTGTCACACCATGACTTTACCTTCAAATGATTTCTCAGTTATGGAATTTTAGCCCCACCCACAGACCAGGGTTCATGATGGTCTGAGGACACGCCTACTTGAACCGATTGTATTGCAATTCCTGTTCATCTATTGCCCCATCTGAATTTGCTTTTATTCTTTTATCCTTTTATCCTCACATTGTGACATCAAAGGCCAATTGTGTAACACCTATTATGAATCGTTTGATCCCCAGCATATCTTCCCTTTGCTCAGATGAAGGCGTGATTATCCGAAACGTTAGCAGGAGTTGGAGAAAAGATCTTCTTCTTCGTCGTTTATTACTAGTGCCGATCCTCAAAGGTCGAATCGGAAGCAACTCTTGAGTTTATTACATTTTTTGTCTTATAGTTCATATTTGACGGGAATAACAACTGGACAACTTTTTCTTTTAATAACCAAAAAGAGAATATTTTAGAAATAGCTTCAAAATCGTTATTCTGATTCCGTCCAAATGTGGAGCGTATAAATCGACGTAGCAGGATCTATCTTGTATACATCATATCATTTGGCGACAGTTCATATTGGACTCACTTGCAAGAGTTTTTCCCCTAATAAACATCGTTTTTCGGACATAACTTCATATTAATTTGAGCTCAATCCGGGGACTAGCTTGTATTATGCAGGAGATAGGGGGCTATTTGGGGGATGACATCGTAGGTGTAGTTTTTTGCTGACTTTATGAAACCCCTCTGGGGGTAGCCACAGGTTTTCTCCAAAGAGACGCAGACATATGTAAGAACTGAATGCAGGTTCTGAAGGACAGGATGCGTACATCTATGTGAGGTGTTGATTTAAAAAGGTACATCACCAGCTTCTGGTCCGGATTCAAACTACAGTGTTTCTGCGGATCCATACGCACAAAGATCTGCTCCAACATTGCCATTTAAACGTGAAGCCATAAAGGAAAAAGTACATTTTTGTAAAGCTGTTGTCATGTAAATGGCTTCTTCTACTATTAGTTATTGCAGGTTCTCAGAAGGCGGACAAAGGATCCGTTCGCCGCGCTGACTGCGCCCATAAATAACCTTAACAAAGGAATGTTTTGATCAAACAGTCATGTGATGGTTTCGAAGCCAGCATCTGTAAAAGTTTTTGGATTTGTAGTCTCCTGATCTTAGAAGTAGAAAAGGGCTTTAAGTAGTGGTGACCGCATCAGTGCAGCGATGAATGGAATCATCAGTCTGTTCCCTCCTTATAATTGTCGTCTCTCTGCTCCGTGCTGTTGAGTAAAGCCTTCAAAATTAATCTCAAACACACTGAAGCTCCAGACACACTTTTTTGAGCATTTCAGAAGATGTCTGCCGTATAAAGGCGTCGTCGCCGGCTAATCTGTCTTTATACAATGAATTAAAATCCATCATATCCAAAACAAACCCGGACCTGTCAAAGCCGTCGGCCATCCTGCGCCCCGTCCCTCCACATGACCTTTTCTTTCTCCCGCTGAACTATCAGAGGTAATAAAAGCCTGGAAGTCAGATGCTAAATGTGTTTGGTTTTTAATTATCGCACTGATCCTCACGGCAAATAACAGTACCGATCAATACAGGCTACTGGGAAATATTCCATTCTGGATGCATGGCGGGGATTATCGGCATCTCCATCATTGTCATTGTCGACGACAAAATCAAATTACTGCTGATGATGAGGGGAGCACGCCGTGGGAGATGTGAGACGTGGATAAAGGGAAATACAGACGAATACTGAGTGGGAGCCTCGACTCTGTGATCTGCTCTTAGTTCTTCGATTTTGTGCTCAGGGTTTCCGGAATAAAGGTCGGCTATTTTCTCACATATAGAATCAGGTTGGTGTTTTTTAGTCTCCCGCTGTGGTTAAGTTGACTTTGGTGGTCGATAGAACACGTTAGTTTTCAAATAATTCATTATAGAACAACAAAGTGACAAAAAAACAAGAGCTCAGATTATTCCGGTTCCACTTCCAACAGTAGGTGGCGGTAATGAACCGCGACGATGGCCGTCACCTTGTATATAAAGAAGAAGAAGAAGAAGACAAAGAAGGCTGATATTTGGATTTAAAAAGAACCCAGGTGGAAGTGATGGTAGAAGAAAGCTTCTGTTACATTTCTTCAGTGAGGAATGTTGGTACCACTAGAGTAGATGGATGTATGGATGGACGGATTGTTACATTCAAGTTTAACATAAGAAGAAATAAGTCAAGTAAATAGAAAAAAGGTGAAATCTGAGATACAATTGAAGGTAAAATCAGTCTATCATCCATAAATACCTATAAAGAGAAGAGAACAGTGCAAATGAGCTAAATAAGACCTGATGCATTATGGGAAAGCAGTTTA
This sequence comes from Lophius americanus, assembly GCA_037951165.1. Lineage (NCBI taxonomy): Eukaryota > Metazoa > Chordata > Actinopteri > Lophiiformes > Lophiidae > Lophius > Lophius americanus. The sequence goes on from JBBDHG010000302.1 coordinate 95,550, forward strand.
TAGTGTGAGATAAAGGCGTTTAAATGTAGACTCAGTAAATGAACCAGTGATGGATTTATTAACTAAAAGGATGTGATGGACTTTAGATATATTTTCATTAACCACGTTGAAAAAGTATTTTTTTTCTGATATTCACAGTTTTGTGTTTATGGCAGATATTTTTTTTCTTTCCCTCAATTATTGGCTCATATTTTGCTTTTGTTTTTGAAATTGCCCAACAGCCCATATTAAAAGATATGAAATGCAAAATTGCAGAAATGTGGTCGGTTTGGTCTTTATGTCCCCTTTAAAATGTCCTTTAAGGAGAAATGGGTTTGTTCTTGTGGTTTAGTGTGAAACCACACTAAACACAATGAATCATTAAGTTGATAAAACAACCCTCAAAGATGGCGTTTGCCCCGACCCACTATAGTTCTCCATAGGATCTACGTTAATGAGGCTTTTGTAGTTTGTATTCCTGCTGGGTTCACAGCCCTCTTTGTGTTTTAAAGGAATGTTCCACCGGACTCTTGAATGTGATAATTTGCCAGCTCTGGTTTAATCTCTGGGTATTATATGGCGTTAGTCATACAGAAGTCAGCTGTGGTCAATAAAGACTCAAAAATAACTCTGAGGGGTAAACCAACATTTAATGTGCTTCTCCAAACATCAACCTCCTGCCGACCTTTTGCCTCTGCGACAAGAGACTAAGTAAACTGCGCTTATGCTCGAAAGAAAGTTTCTAAATGTTGCATGTGCGCCGACTGTTTGCTTTGCTAATCAAGCCCAGCATGAGAAAACAAACTGCCTTTAATTTCAGCTTATGACTTGTGACTCGTGAGAGGTTAGCACTCTGGTTCACCAAGAAGGACACATTCCAGCAAATACTCCAGCGAGTAAATTAGATAATCTGTTTGGAATTTCTCCGCTCCCCTTTAAAGGGAAGCTGGAATGAAAAATGTCTTTTTTTTTTATGGTTTCAGATCAAGTCCGTGTTCCAATCCTGCCCCAGTTTCAAATATAAACCATTGGTGCCGAATAAATCTCTGCTTCTCTGTGTTTATAGTCAGAATTGTGATCTTATCTCCATAGACTCTGGTTTTGCCCTCTGATGCCTCTTTCTGAGTTCTGACCGCGGCTAACTGGACCGGACTGCTTCACCGGGGCCAGTGAACATGGTGGGATCGAAGATCGAAGACAACCTCTGAGGGGACGCGAGGTCCGATTCACGATGGGGACTCCAACACTGAGATGGAGACAGAGTTTTACTTTATCCTCCCCTGACAGTGATTGGATTCTCACGGTTGTCCCTGACATCTACGCTACATCCACGAAAAGGCCCCAATATTCAAATTCAATGAGAAGATATGACTGTAAAAAAAGAAAAAAGCGCCCCCTAGTGAGTGAAATATTATTTAACAGAGTAAAATGATAGAGTTGATTCATTTTCACCAATTGTGACTTAATAGGACCGACGGTTAGAAAGTTCTGTCCGAAACACTAAAAATAAACTAGAAAGAACAAGAACAGCAATGCAACGGATGAGAAATAATTGCCGGGAAGCTTTTGCAGATAAAGCTCCCCCTAGTGTCGTAAAAAAAACAACCCACTTTTCCCAAAATCACTCCAGTTCTTCCTCGCACTATGGTCTATGTCGGTATAAAATATAACAATGATACCGGAAATGGGTTTAGAATTATATCCGAGAAACAGGGTTCTTTAGTAAAATAAATAAATAAAAACTTTGCCCCCTAGTGAGTAAAATATGAACTAATAGAGTAAAATATGATTGAGGACGTAGATCTCCTCGATTTGATACATGTGCAGCAAATTTGGACTTAATTTGACCGTCGGCTGAGATATTACTGCTCGAAAATATTTAGAGATAGAGCTCCTCCTAGTGTCGGAAATATGCAGTCGATCCAAAATCACTCCAGTTCTTCCTCGCACTAAAGTTTATGTCGGCATAAAATTTGAAAATGATCCATGGAATAGTTTTTGAGTTATTGTGTTAACAAGTATGATCTGTGGGGGCGTACGCGGGGGCGATGACCATCCCATAATATACCCAACTTTTCAGGGATGTAATCATGCGCTGATCAGCCATAACAATATAACCAGTGACAAATGACATCAGAATGACATTGATTAGCTTGTTGGTTACTGAGAGTGGGTGGGATATGTCAGGAAGCAAGAACAGGTTGTTCTGAGGTTCACTGCAGAACCTTTGAAACACAAACTGGTGGGAAAAGCTAACACTTGCTAAAAAGAAGGGAATAGGAAGACCAACTACAGTATTGGGCAGGTGGTTATAATGTTATGGCTGGTCAGTGTATCTCACAAACTGCACATGTTGTCAAGGTTCTTGTCTCTGATGTTTATTTTGAAGGTTTTTGTACATAGCTCTGTGTTTGGATGTTATTTTGAAAGTTTACCCTGTCGTGTCACATCTCTTGCTTCAAGGTTCTGGTCAGTGTTCGGTCCGTTCGGTCCGTTCTGTCGGTTCTGTTTGGGTCTTCTGCTGTTTCCTCTCCGTCTCTTGTTCACCCTCTGATTGTCTCCTCCTTTCACCTGCATCTTGTTCTACTAACGTCACCTGTGTCTCATCGTCTCCTCTCAGTCTGTGTCTCCGTCTTCAGTTTGATTTCAGTTTTGTCGAGACCCTGTTCCCATTTTTTCCTCAGAAAGGTTCCTCTGCTGTCTTTTCCCCTCGAGGTTTTTCTTGATTTATATTTTGCTGCCGCTCGTTGTTTTTCTTCATTGTTTTTTTCACTACGTCATGTTTTTGGATTCTGACTTTGCCGTGTCCTCGCTGGATTTTGTTTGCTTCTTTGGACTTCTTCCTGGATTCTTTCGACCCCTGCCTGATTTATGGACTCTGTTTATCCCATGATTGATTGTTAAACTAACTGAACTGCGAGTCCATGTGCGTCGTCCATAACTGAACTTCTCAGTTTACAATATGTAAAAAATGTAGATCCTTATGGTTCAATTAATTCTCTTCAGCTGGCAGATTATTGTACTTTTACACAAACAGTTCAAATGATATACACGGAAAAAAACAAAACAAATGAAAATAAACATCTGCTTGCCCAAATAACAAACGTGAGTAAACAATGGACCCACCAGACATTTAGTTAAAATAATAGATTTCACGGGGACTTTAACCTCAGTGGTCAAACTACAAGGATGATGTTGCATCAGTCAGTGTTATGTGTTATATTAATATTAATATTATATGACATTATGTTATTTCACTTGATATAATACGCAATCACTTCAGTCAAATTTAAGTGAGATATATTTATATTATATATTTTATTTTAGGTCCATATGTTTTTGTTTAAGGTCCAGTGCGTGTTATTAGGCTTATATCTTTTCAGCCGAGTTGCCTGAAGGATTCAACTCGGCTCGTTGCATCAGCAAGGGCATTCAGAGTAAAACCTGAGGGTCCGCCTCCTACTCCATGGCGACCTCCTGACCTGGAGCAGCCAACAGAGGAAATAGAGAAAGAAGGAACACGCTACTGCCAATGTTAGTGTGGGAACAGCCGCTTTTTATTTGCTCCAAAATGTCATCAGTTATTTTCCAGCTGATGTCAAAGACACAGGATATGAAACTGAATCACTTCCAATAAATATCCAATTCAAAACTTCCCTCAGCCGCCGGAGTAAGTCCTCTTAAGCAACAGAAAATAAACATTATAGTATTTAACTTAACCCTTAATCCTCTTGCAGAAACTCCAGTCAGAAGTTACAAAATAACAAATTATTAAAATGGGTGTAAACACGCTCCGCTCCCAGATCGGTGGGACAGAAATGTTGCTCACAGCGAAAACCGGGTTATTACTTAATTTAGCGGTTGATACTATCTCATCTGCTTTTCAGCGAGGCTTAAATGTCTCATCTGTGAACCTGGGATCTGCTGGGTCCCTCCTGTTTATGCAGGAAGTCTGCGCCACACCAAACGTGCCCATCCCTTATATAAACAACAGGTAATTATGGGACAATAGCCCCATCCAAATCCCTGAATATACAGTTAGCTTCCAACTCCATGTTCGCAGACGGATTCTCTAAAAGCCAACAAAGCAGCGCAGAGATTCCTCTTTCCTGACGGAGTAATCCATTAATTTCTCATTCCCCTCTCCTCATTGCCCAGTGGCATGTCTGGTCTCGCTGATTTCTTCTACCTCCAACAGAGCTTTGGGAAAAGGAGAAACTCACCTTCTCATGCTGGTTCCCGGTACGAGGCGGCTCTTATTGCTGTCAGGATCAGACCCGGGGGAGACACGCGGAACTCGGTGGGACCAGGTATCCGGCGCTCAGAGGGGGGAATGAAGAACTGGATGCTGGAATTCTGGAAGGACTTGATCGTCATTATTCAGATGTGAAAAGATGCAGAGGCTCACACACATGTGGACGTCTCACGCTGCCTGACTGGAACAGGAATAAAAGTTTAACGCATTCTGACCAACAGGCCCACAAACAGGAATCTAGCTAGTCTTTGATTTTTTTGAGCTGTGCACCATATTTGAATTTAATTTGTGTCCTCCTTTAATGTCCTCACCAACAAAAAGGAAAGGAAATTATTACCCGACAAATCCTTTGGTAACTTTCTTTCTAAAATACTGTCTCCTCGGTGGCCCTTTTGTCATGTGGTGTCCTCCAGGGCTCCATCCTTGGCCCCTTCATTCTTTAGCGTATACCTGCAGCCACTGTGTCGTGTTATAAACAGGTTGTCACATTCTTCGATAAGAAATAGAGACTCAGAATGTTCTCAACCAAACAGTTAAGAGGGATTAATAAAACAGTAGGTTTTTGTCACAGCTCCCTCTAGTGGACATAGAATACATTGGTTTATCAACTGCTCCAAAAGGAGAATCCTCCCGGTTGACTCGGTCCTAAACTTCTGTTGAATAATATTTACTTCACGCTTCTTCTATCAAATCTGATGCAGATTTCAAAGGTTTAGTTTTACGGCGTAACTGTAACATAAAGATGTTTAGGTCTTTTTTCTTAATCTAAAAGGATATCAGGCAAGGATAAAGAAAGAAGTCGCTAGAAAGTGGCTAGGCTTATTTCAGGCCCACCAGCACCGGGTCAATAGACGAGGACGTCACAAATAAACATCCTAATCAGAGGAAAAATGGCGACGGACCGACTTTGACATCAGAGATGACTTAAGGGTGTAAACCAGAGGGCAGTGATATATTAACAGAAATGATTTTTAGTATTTTATCTTCATGTTCTGGCAGCTTCCAACCAGCATCCACAGTACCTCCTCTGTGGGATGGAACAACACGGGCCAACCTTTGCTCCCCACACGGATCTAGAACTTTGGGCGACCATCAATCTGTCTCCGGATCACAAACCGTCCTTCCTTAGACCCCTTCACTACGTACCAACCACTACGGACCGGGACCACCCAACAGGACCTTATGTTCTGGAGCTGCTCTGACCCAATGTACTAGCCATTACGAATTATCCCAAATCAAAGTTGATGGGATCGTCACGGTTACCCGTTTTTCCTGTTTTCAATAATCAAGAACGCACTGGTTCCTAAAATAGATAGAACGACGATGAATAAAAGCTGTTTTTAGCTTTTAATAAATCAATAATCTACTTGGTATATACCGTACAAACATTTATTATGAATCGTTAATTTTCTTAAATGCCTCTTCTCCTCTTTTTTCCTCTCTTTTCCTGTAAATATCAGCGAACAGTTTCCTGTTTTAACAAACACAGTTGATGGATAAAATAAGAAACGGCTTCTTTTGGATGACATAGATTTCATATTGAATTAGAATTAAAGCAACATTTCAGAAGAAAGGCTCAGACTGTTGTACTTTATTGTTTACCCCCCCCCCCCCCACACACACACACAGGGTCGCCTTAAATGTTAGAGAATTCACATTTTTTATAATCTTACGTGATGCTCGTGTTGAAATCCCAAAGCGTTGTTCGTTTGTTGTGGCTTCCATCCAACCGGTTTGGGGTTTGGGTCCTACCCTGACCCAAAGAGGTTTGGTCCACATCAAAGCCGCCGCACATCTGGTTCTGCGTGGAGGAGGCGGGCAGATGGACACGAGAGGTCTCGGTTTTAGCGGCGGGGGGATGTCGGAGGGTAACGAGGGGTCGGCGGCGACACGCAGACGTTCAGCGCACGTCGGGGAGATTGATCAGAGTTTAGAGGGACGGCCGTCGTTTCCTGCCGGGGTGTCGGGGAATTCGTTTGGTTATCAATCTCAGCAGGTCCCGCCTCCTTCTGGATCCTATAAGGTTTGTAGAAAAAGTCCAGCCAAGTAAGAAGTTTGTCCAACAAATAAGTCCAGCAGAACCAGCAAGACCCAAGAAAGAAATACATTTAATAAACCTCCCAGGTATGAATGTTTGGGTGAACGGGTGAATGTTTGTATGAACGGGTGAATGTTTGTGTGAATGTTTGTATGAACGGGTGAATGTTTGTGTGAACGGGTGAATGTTTGTGTGAACGGGTGAATGTTTGTTTGAATGTTTGTGTGAACGGGTGAATGTTTGTATGAACGGGTGAATGTTTGTATGAACGGGTGAATGTTTGTGTGAACGGGTGAATGTTTGTGTGAACGGGTGAATGTTTGTGTGAACGGGTGAATGTTTGTATGAACGGGTGAATGTTTGTGTGAACGGGTGAATGTTTGTGTGAACGGGTGAATGTTTGTATGAACGGGTGAATGTTTGTATGAACGGGTGAATGTTTGTATGAACGGGTGAATGTTTGTGTGAATGTTTGTATGAACGGGTGAATGTTTGTATGAACGGGTGAATGTTTGTATGAACGGGTGAACGTTTGTATGAACGGGTGAACGTTTGTATGAACTGGTGAACGTTTGTATGAACGGGTGAATGTTTGTATGAACGGGTGAATAGTAGTGCTTTGAGTCCAGCAGACTAGAAAAGCTCAAATTAAAGACAGTCCGTTTAGTTACTGCTGAACTTTCATGAAGCACTATCTGTGTTCATAAAAGACTTTTTACTGTCACTGGCTTTGATGTCATTGATACCACCATGACCTTTGATGTCTTTGTCTGTAGATCTCTGCAGACCTCACAGACGGACAGAATCTCTACGTTCTTGTTTTCAGATAATGAAAATAGATGAATTAAGAACTCAAACGTGAACAAAGGGAAAGCTAGAAAACTAAATACTGTTCAGTCTGCTCATTCAACAAAACCCACTAAACAGAGAATTAAGACAGAATTATCATATAAAACGATTGATGTGCATTAATATGTGCAGGACAGACTCGAGGTAGGCGACATGGGAAAAAGCTTAGAGCGAGGCAGAGTGGGCGTCGCTGCACACGACCTCTGCAACCACCGGCGAGTCATCCTGCCGAAGATTGCTGGCAGGCCTGGGGGTCAGGGGTCACGCCTCTGAGGGAATTGTCCCTTTAAAAGGTTATCTGTGCCTCACTTTGGCGCTGTGATGTGATTTCAGTTTGTAATTGTGTATGATTGAAATAATATATAATACCAAACAAGCTCTGAAGGTCATCTCTCTCTCATGGTCGAATCCGCCCAAATGTGCGACTCGGCTGACAAATCCATCAACGAGCAGCGCTAAGAAAAGAGAAAAGAAAAGAGATCTGCCATGATTCAGACACAACATAACATCACGCTCATCTGGAAGGTAAATATACAATTATGACTGAGGCATTATGGGTAAAGTGAGTCGTCAGCTGTGGAAGGGAAAGGACGTTTATTCCTCCCCGTGTCTGTTTGTGGGTTGTTCCCCATCACAGAGGATCTCCATCTGCCTGCGTGGAGCTGCTAAGTCCACGCAGATCTCTGCTTCTTGTTGGGCGAAAGCTCAGCTAAATCCACGCGAGCCTAATGTTTATCCGATGTGAAAATAATTACTCAAAAGTGTTTTACTTAATCCTGATAATTAGAGCGCGGAAAGGCAGATCAGTGTCGCCGTACATCAGCCGCCCGGGCGATTGACTTCCTGGTGGCTGTAAGTTTCAGGTGAAGATGGGAGCGGATAAAGGTTAGATTAGGCCTAATCCAGAGCAGCAGCGGCCCTTAATCTGTTATGATACAAGGATGATCACTTAAAAAGGTCTGGATCCAGGGCTCTGCCTCCTGGTTGGGCGAGAGAGGGCTCGGATGGGACCCGTCTTAAAACCTGCTTAGCGGCACCGTGGCGCCGGCAGCTGTGAGCACTTGTGGATGACCGTGGTGAGATAGAGATAGAGATAGAGAGAGACAGAGAGAGAGAGAGAGAGAGAGACTGATGCAGAGCAGGACATCTCAATATCATCCAGGGTCCGGGTTTCCCCCAACGAGGGCAGACATGACTCAGGGGGGTGGGGGTGGGGGGGAACCTGTTGTCGAGCAATAATCTTAAAATCAACACACTGCTTTGAGTCCAGCGCGGTGGTTTCACTGTGGCACATCAGGGATGTGAGAAATGAGGCTCGGAGTGGCATCGAGGACCCAAATGGAAAACAAGTCATTTTATTAGAGGCGGAGACGAGCCTGTGATATTGGAGGGAACAGGAATGCAGTCGTCTCTCCAGATGGTATTACCCGACTCCGGTGGGACGGGAGTGCGAGCGAAGGGGGATTAGGTGAGACAATCTCAGCGGCTTGGTGAGTTGGAAAAGGCGTGAGGACGGCATGTCGCCGGGTCGGCAGCGTGTGAGGTGCTGGCGATGGCGTCTGCGGGGGCTCACGCCAAGGAGGGTGGCGATGTTGATGCCAAGAGACGTGACGCCTCCAGACGACTCCCGAAGAATTGGAGAGGATGACTGGACGGAAAGAAATGTGGAGAAGAGCGCAATTTATTTCACTTTTTTTTTTTGCAGAAAATCTAGAAGTCCCATTCTTTCCCATACTATCAGTGACGAAGGTCTGAGATCAGAACACCGCAGAGAATGACCACATTGTGACACTTTGTGGCGTTTCGCGATACTTTTCGCAGATTTCCTTTAAGTAGAAAAGAATGTCATTTAAATGGATAACATTTTTTTCAACTTGAATTTTTTGTGTCACCAGTGGAAGTCATTTATCTAAAATCAAATCCATTCTCTAATTTCATCTCCGCAATATTTGTCTTCATATTTGTCTTCATATATCATATGACTCAATGACATATAGATGTCATTGAGTGATCCGTACTGAAGCGTTAGTACCGACCAGATTGGCCTAAGGAAGTACAACGGATGAAATAGGGGAAAGGTCATGGCTGCCTTAAGGTTCATTGAAGCAGGTAGAAGCGACGACTGACCCGTGTGTCCGACTCCACGAACAGCTGATGGAACGGTGTCAGAGGCTGCGTGGTGGCGAAACAGGGCCCCGCACAACATTATCCCGCTGGTTTTAATGTTCTGGCTGATTAGTAAAAGCAGATAAATAAGAGGTAAATCTGTGTTAAAAAAAGTAATGCTGATTAAAAAATGAAAACATGAAATCCTTTGTCCTCCTGCAGAAGAACCTTATATTTAAATTAAGAGCTTTAATATTCTAAGAACAAACGTAAACACTCAGACAGGCGAGGGAATCTATTTGCCTTTATTACCCGAATCTAAGTTCCCATGTCTTTTATTGATACAGAAATAATAACGTATTGAGCGTCGCATCACTTTGCTCAGTTTATCGGATATTGCGGCGTCGCCGGTAATTAGTTGCATATTTACCCGCCTGTTTTATATGATAATAAGCAGATGGAATCAATTCAGGCATATGTTTATTGAGCAGCCTATCGATCGGCGCAGGAATAACTCCACGCGCCGTCGTCCAAAACATCTTTATCATCTCATTTGCTGTGTTTTTGAACAAACTGCCGTTCCGTTTCACTCGCGACTCAAACACAGGAGGACGCCGCTGACGCCGTTGTTGTTGTTGTTTACATCTGTCTCAACTCATGTGTGGGCAGCTATTGATTATTGGCAATGGGAATGTGACGGATCGATGGGCTGAAGATGACACTCGGGTCAAAGTTAAGCAAGATGATGAATTCTCTCACGCGTCCTTTAATCACCCACTTTATATTCGCTAATATGATCTGCAGGAACGTCGTATTCAAATGATGTCAGCTGATTATCGGTGTCACGGTTTACGCAGCAGCAGTGGGACGTGACGGACATGTGGACAATCAGCATTTTGATCAGTTCGCTTGTCAACACAAGGAATGAACAGGAGGCAAAACATCCAAGATCAGCCAAAACATTACAACCACCAACATTGATTATCTAGTTAGTGAAGAAGATCTGGGGAAAATCCTGTTAGGAAAGAGGTTCTATGAAACCGGGGCTTTTATGAACTACACCTAGGAGGTTAAAAAGCAGCTATTAGCAGGGATCAGCTCAGCTCAAAGAAAAATTTACCACAAAAGCTGAGACAGCATAAATACCCGGATCTCCATATCCTCTGAGGACAACTTCAACGGTCATGCAACGATTATAAAACTCGCTGATTCTGTAAAATGACAACCTACACAAGCATTTCTCAACATTTTATCAGTTATACAACCCATGAAAGTATGAAAATAATATAAAATGTAATTTAAAACGTCAAGTCTTCCCCCCGTACACACTAAGTGGGTACTTAGAGTGTTACTGACCATCAGTGGTCACTAATTCAATTATTTATCATATTACAGATCTGAACAGGTATGACAGGATCTAGTTTGTGACAGCTGTAAGAACGGGTCAGGCGTGTCACAAAACACGCCTTCCTGGTACTTTGCTGTAATTCCCTGAAGAAGAGTACCTGAATGAACGGTGGTACGAGACCCCCTGATGCTCGTGGGGAGAAAAGACCAGCCCAAGTAGTTCTATCCCACAGCTGAGTTAAAGTAGCAAAGACGGTGCTGGTTCTGGAAGAAAGGTGCGGGTTAAAAGCAGAGCTACTATGGTGGCAAAAAGGGATCTATACAATATTAGCAGATGGTTTTAATGTTATGGCTGTTTGTTGTATATGGAGTGTATTAAAATTGTTTTGAAAGCTCGATCAGAATGGAAACAGCTTTAACCATTGATCTCATAATTATTATTTTTTTAATGTATTTATCATTTAATTTTTTTTAATCAAACAAATAAATAGAAATAATTTAAAAAAAAACAAAAAAACATTAAAGTACAAATAAATACAAGCGATTGATATTGAATTTGATCACAGTTGGTTATTATTCTAAACCTTTTCATAAAATGATCAAAAGGAAAATTGTAACAAGATTTTTCGTCGTGTTTTTCAGATTATTTTTTAACGGCTTCTTTAAAAACAATGTCTGTATTCCCTGCCCACCTTCATGAGGTAAATGCAAGAGTGAAGAACTGGACCACGGCAGAGATTTTGTTTATTTCTGGACGTTTTGATGATGGAAGAGAAAGAAATGATGATTTGCTTTGATGTACTGCGTTCACGGTTTTATTATTTTTTTTATTGTTATAGTTTTATAGTTTGATCTTCTCCCTAACATTCTTCAGCGGCACGAACGCCGGCCCATGGGATTCCTCTCTGCTCGACACGGAGCGCCAGGAAACAAGCAGCGAGCGTCACTTTATATATTTGTGATTAAATACCGACGTAAACACGGCGTTCATCAAAAACGTTCTTTTTACAGGCATGATCACACCAAAAGTGAGATTCAAGCGTTGGAAACTCTTCAAATGTTTGAAAGAATTACTTCCACTGGTGACTCGATTAAATTCATTAAATTTAATAAAAAAAAAGTTTTTTTGGAGTATCTTCTGTGTATTTAATGTCGAAACAGGAAATCTGAGTATGTAACAACAACACGGCACAAAATATCGCAATATAAAAATTCACAGCAATACCTAACCCTACCTTACTATAATTATAATTATAATTATAATTATTAGTAATGACGGCGGTAATGAGAGGATGCTGATGAAGAGCATTTCTTCAGGAAACTCCATGAGCTCAGACAATAATAATAATAATAATGACAAATGAAATAAATATATTAGTTTCATTTAGGGTAATTAGTTGAAGTCATTTCTTTAAGTTCATCAACAATATTCTTTGAAAGTACTGGATAAGACTCCAAACACATAAAAAGTGAAACTACAACTTTGGAAATTCTTCAAATCTCTTTCAAATAATAATAATACATCATTTAATGATTTTTTTACAGTGCATTATAAAGACCTTAACACCTGATTAATTAATCTTATGATCTCGCCTCCTCCAAAATGACGAATGATGAAGAAGAACTTCACTCAATATCTCATGATTTCCTGAAGGACACAGATATAGTTTTGTGGCACAAAGGTAATTAGGAATCTAATCAAAGCATATGTTAAATAAGGGCTTTTAATAAACACATGACCCGCCGCCACCGAGGGACGGGGAGCTGGAGGCTTACATACATGTTATTAGATTCCTGCGTGTGATAAATACGAAGAAGAGGAGGAGTCTGGAGAGGAAACACGGCCTTCGTCACGCTCCAGGTTTCTTATGAGGACAAAACAACGAGGATGGATGGAAACTTTATTAATCCCTAGAGGGGAAATATAATCGTTACAGCAGCTCCAACAGACAGACTAAAGGTGACTAAAAATATGAGACAAACTATAAAATAGGACAACTTATAGATAAACATTCTCATTCTCTCTCTCTCTCTCTCTCTCTCTCTCTCTCTCTCTCTCTCTCTCTCTCTCTCTCTCTCTCTCTCTCTCTCTCTCTCTCTCTCTCTCTCTCTCTCTCTCTCTCTCTCTCTCTCTCTCTCTCTCTCTCTCTCTCTCTCTCTCTCCACAACAGAAATATTAAGGAATAAAAATACACCTGTATATTAAAATAAAGGAATAAAGTGCATGCAAATATAAAGAAAGGGAAATGTATAACTATGAATTATTACTATTATTATTAATAGTCCAGGTGCAGATGTGTAATGGTGAAATTAGAGGAACAGATATTGTGTGTAGTCAGTGGATGGTTGTCAGATACACACATGGTGTGTAGTGAGCTAGCAGAGTTCTGGGTTTCTGACACAAATACATAGAAGCAAACCAGATTTTTTTTCTTTCAAACGAGGAATCTGTGTGAAAATGAATCTTTTTGTAACCGTGACAGTGTACGGGGAGGTTTTATGGTGCGGGTGTGCGGACTGGAGGATCCTTCATGGCGGCTGGGATGCGGCGAGCTGTAAGTAAATAAATAAAGTAGCAGTCAGATGCTCTCCACATCCAGAGGTTATCCACATTGTTTATGCCAGATTATTGCCCGGCTTTGGTGGGAATCTTCATAATGGAGTCAGATTACATTCGGGCTACTTCTCGCTGATTTTCTGGAGTGACTCCGGCGGGCGCAGGAGGGCATGTGCAATCTCTTTTGTCTGGATATAAAAGAATAAATATCCTGCTAAATCCAGAGTGCTCGCAGGGCCGGGCTAAAGCCGGCGCTCAGTATTCACCGCCGCGTCTCTCTGGGCTCTTTGGTTCCACCGTCCTGGAACTTTCCACCTTTTTTTTTCTTCAGCGAGATGAAGCAAGAGGGGAGGAGGGTAGAGGACGGCGAGGAGGAGGAGGAGGAAGGAGGGAGGAGGGAGGAAAATGAATTGGGGCTGGCGTTTGATGTGTTGATTGGGAGAGGAGCGAGGACAGCAGCTGCACTCAGAACCCTCCCCGGGGACGTCAGGCTTGATAGCTAAATGAAGACCTCTAGTGCTTTCTTGTTAGCCAAGGTGGATCCCAGAACCCAGATGAAGCACAATTAGTCAACGCTGGCGGCTTTAGGTGTCCAGCGATCACAAGGCACAGGTCCGCGCACCTCGGGGCCGAAGCTATTGGCAGCTAGCGCCCCCGGGCTGTGTCCTCGCCCCGCTGGCCTTTTCGGGCCTCTTTACCACTACAGAGGAGCGAGCAGAAATCCCGGGCCGAGAGGGGCTGCAGATATCTCTCATCAAATGATCCCTCTGGCATTTGGGATACAGCTGTGCACATCTGATTAGAGCGAGGCGGGCACGGTCCGGTTCGGCTAAGATGTGCTTTTTCTCTTAGATCTCAGCGGCTTTCTCATCTGACACATAAAAAAGAGAGAGAGAGAGAGAGAGAGAGAGAGAGAGAGGAAGAAAAACTCTCAATAGAGTTGCAGTCGGCCCATCAGTCAGCCATTAAATCCCTCCTGTCTGCGCTCGCCCACTGGCGTTCTGACAGGAGAGGATTGATTGCTGCTCTATCTTATGTTTAAGAGAAGCCCAGTTTGTACTCCGTATCAAGTCACTCGGATATAAACCCGTCGGGATGCTACGCCCTTCACCGCTTCCCTTTTTGTTGCTGCCTTTCCCCGACAGGAGCAGCCAGACCAGACCAGACCGGCCATTTAAAACTCTGACAAAACATATTTGTTTTTTTCTCCTGCCGCCACTCCTTCCTCCTGCCTCGCTAATGCCACTGCAGCAATGCAACATGGGAAGTTTGTGCCACTGCATGATGAAGCATTCTATTTATATTAAAATGAAGGAGCTCCTCTGGGAGATATGAGATATAGAGGAGACTGGAACAACAAACAGCGAGCTTTAAGGCGAAGGGGAGAGAGTGTGCGTGTGTGTGCGCGCGTGTGTGTGTGTGTGTGTGTGTGTGTGTGTGTGTGTGTGTGTGTGTGTGTGTGTGTGTGTGTGTGTGTGTGTGCGTGGGGGGGTGATGACAGCAAAATGGCTACTTCTCAATACAAAGTGGCCCAAAGGAGCTGAGGAAGAGTTATATGAACAGTGGCATCCAGGAGGGCCTTGTGGGGGTACTTCCTGCACGTTGCACTTAGCCATAAAACAACACCCACGGTAATAAAGTAAACCCCTTAAATCCACAGACGCCACCAACCGCACCACCCCCTTAAGTTTTGTATTTATTTTTTTACAGTTGATGCGTTGACCAACAGCGCGGCGGCTTCAGCTGACCTGTGATGGATCGTTGCCTGTTTGTTGTCGTCAAATCCTCTATTTGTTAGTGTATTGACTACTGTCATTTACCCCCGACCCCCCCGACACCACCCAAACCTCCCCCCACCACCCCCGAGATAAATGACAGCTCCAAGGATCTCGGGTGGGAAACAGTTGCATGTTGAGGTTATTGTTGTCGTGTTTTATAGTGTAACTGCTTCACTTCCTGTTTCATTGTGAAAAAACAATCACATAAATATAGACACATAATTTACAGTTATTAAATAAGTAGACATATATGTAAATGCATAAATATGAATTCCAATTGATAGATAGAATGGCAGAAACTGATTCTTTTTTCCTATTAGGGGACGACGAGTCACAAATGTTGGTATTAAATGTTTCTGTAATGTCAGGTTTGATATATGAACATCATTTTGTCTATTTGTTCCTCCTTCAGCAGCAACATCTGGAACCAAACCCTCCAGATGACTGGAGGTCAGTCTCTGATGAGGCTGTGGGGGAATTTTGACCCACTCTCCTTTACAGACCCGCTTAAGTCTACTTTAATATTATTCCTTCTGGGCAATAAAGAGGTGGACTTAGTCTTAGAGGTGGACTTAGGACTTAGCAGGGATTAGAAGATCCTCCATCCACAGGAGAACTCTCACCATGAATCACATCCTTCAAGCAAACAAGTCTCGGCGTGATCGATGACGTCACACCGAGGTGACAGCAGCAGACGCTGTGACGTTACATCCGACCCGGTGAATCCGACAAACGGGCCAAACGCAGAGAAGAAGGTATGTTTTTAAAAGTAGTCATGAATGTGCGGACGACCCCCCCCCTTCTGCTTGGGATCATTTCCTCACATCACGACCCACTTATGCTCGAGCATCAGCTCAAAGACTGATGACCAGAAGTTCTCCGTCTGAATGGTCTGGTAGAGGGCAGAACTTAGTTTTTCCTCAATCGTGGCAATTTAAAGCTTTTCACAACTTAACAATGTCGCCTCCACGTTTGATTTTCCCCGTCTTCCAAACTCTCGACTTTCCAAATCAGAAAATTCTCTCAAAGGTTCTGATCACCAACCCTTTAATGTTCTACTCATCTAAAGGGTTCAGCACAATTCTGACCCTCTATTGCTCACTTGACTGAGTCTGTTTATTGAATGTTCATGCTGAAGTTGAAGGGGCTGAGGACGGGACCCTGGGGACACCGCCGGTTAAATGGGCCTCTGAGGAGGAGGAGGAGCTTATCGAACGTGGCGATTAAGAAAGTCCTATTCAATAAGTAGGATTCTCTTTTTTTGTTGTTGTAATATTAAAGCATCTGAGGAGTTACTGAACAGAATTATGTGACTTGATACATCAAAAACAAAACTCTAATAAGGATCGACTAGTTTTCTCAATAAAATAGTTTATAAAAAAGGTTGAACTAATCTAATTAAAACAGACTATTTTCCGTGAATGACAACATTTTTACATAAATACTTTTATCATTCGCATTTTTCTTACCAAACAAATGACGTTTTAACTAAACGATTTACATTCAGAGATATTAAATCAATGAATCCCCCAAAGGAATCAAATATGCATATAATAGTCCACATATGTTCTTGTTGAGGACATCGGAGGGTTAATGTTCTTCTGAGTCAGCAGTGTCTCACTCGCCACCCCCCAATGGTCGCCATCTTTGCCCAGGATCTTTGGAGCAGTGGAACCATGAACTCTGACCTTTGAAGTGAGGGAGGCCGGTTTCCTGTGGATCCTCTGTGCTCTCGGAGGAATATTTCAAGTTGGGTCCATTTCAGAGAAGGTTCAGTGTTCCTCCAGTCTTCTCCATTAGCAGATAATGTCTCTTACTGTGGATCTTTGGAGTCTCAGAACCGAACACTCGAAAAATATTTATGCCTATTCCTTAAAATTGACGTGTTTTAATTACATGTAGAAATTCACGTGTATGTGGATAAAATAATTAACCCAAACAAACTAATAAACTTCATTTGATTAATTTTTGGCATTAAATAATGAAACAAGTAAAAACGATATTTTTGTAATAGTTTTAATACACTTTTTGTGTTTTAAATACATCTCCCATTCTAAACATTATTTCCTGAAGATAAACTTCCTGTAAACTAAATCTGAATGTTAACTATTTGAATTCTTATACTTATAACCTATAACCTAATACTTAAACCTCGTTCATATCTTTTTTAAACTGTTTTGATTCAATTTTCTTCAGAAAAAACAAATTCATGCCGATTCTATGAAATTTGAATGCGGACACTTTAAAAACATGATTATTTAAAACCAAACAGATTCAAAAACTTTAAACTCTAAACGTTTTTTTGAGTGTAGAAAAACCGATGAACTACAATTCCTCTTCCTCTGTTCTCGGAAATTTATTTTGATTTTTACGAATATTGTGCTGCTGGTGAGACCCACGAGACGACTCCCTGCTTCTGCTGTGGTGATGATTTGACTGAGGGGAACCGGACCCGGATCAATCCGGTCCAGCTGGATGGAAAGCACTTGATTTGTTTTTTTTTTTACATTTTTGACATTCTTGTAAAGACGGTTGAAGAGGCTATTTGTTGCTGCGCAGCAGGAAAGCAGGAAAGAAAGAGCATTCATCACAACAACTTGCCCTAATAACCTATATCAGGGTTCAGCCATGGTAATAAAGGGTAGTGGGCAATAACAGCTGGGTTTTCCTTCCACTAAGAGGCTGGCGAGCGCGGCGGCGAATGGACCCTGGCCCGGCAGTCTGTCTAGTTAATTAAGCTCAGGGGTGAAGGTGTTATTTGTGGGAAAGAATCCAATTATTTTTGTCTCTCCACTCCCGAAGAAGAGAGGGGTTCGTGCGGTGATGTTGATGAAGATGATGATGATACCACTCAGAGGCAAGATAGCCACTTCATGACTTAAGGAGTTCATTCTTTGTGCCCCCCCCCCACACTTCCCCTTCCTCCAGATTAGCCAATTCCCGCATGGAACCCTTCGCCTTTGAAGGGAAACTTTTGATATTTCATTTTTCGGTGAAGTGAAAATACATCTTTTTTTTTTTTTTTACCGCTTTAGAAAACACAAAACAAATTCTAAATTATAGGTTTCGTCGTGTTTCTGGTGGGAAATTCTCAGGATGAGCAGAAGCAAACACGTCTGTTGGTTGTAGCTTCAAAGGCGATGGGGCTTATGGGAAACAATAGAACCAATTAAAGTCCCTGAAACCTTGGACTACTCACTACTCCAACATCTGAAAACAGACGATCCCTCTCTGGATGTTTGAACACACCTTTTTTTTCTGCATTTCTACATGCAATTAGTGGCCTTATCTCAGGATCAGAGAGAAAACTGTAATCTAGATTTTAAAAAAAGGAAAAAGGAGCATCTTAAACAAATGGGAATTTCCTTAACGGGTATTTTCCAACCGAGCCTCAGAGTCGTGATTACATTTGTTGTTCTCCTGTTTTCATTTCTATGGCCAAACAAATTTATCATGTGTGCTAAAGTGGCGGACCGCCGCCTCCTCTCGTGGTTGCTAAGCAGTCGCTGCAGCATCCGTTTTTGCAGAGCTCATCCCAGGAATCAGTCGGCAAACAAACCAGCAAACCACTGATATTTATTTATGTGTGTTTTGCAGCTGGCCCTTCTTTGGTCTCCGTCATTGCCTGTGGTTATGTGAACACTTTTCCTCATTCCAGCGGAAGGTTCTAGCCCAGCTGTTTACATGGGATGTGATCTAATGTGCTCTGATGTTTCTACTAACTCATCTGAGCGGCCGTGAGAATGCTCCTGCCTTTTTCTCCGGATCCTGTGTTTTGCGGGGAGGAAACCTTTTGCTGCCTGAAGAACTCTACGGGGAACCAATAAAAGCATAATATCTGACTGGAATAGTGTCTCTAGCTCCTCTTCCTCACATGTTGTTAGTCCGTGAAGCCAGGTTGTGTCAAAGTAGCCAGGAATGCTAACATTAGCTTGAGCACACATGTGACGCAAACATCACATGACTCATCCTGGAGACCCAGACCTACGCCGTGACCATTTGTCAGTGGTCGTTCATCATCGCTTCATGAAAAAGGAAGTTGGTGGGACCTTACTTACTTTCTGTTGTTGTGGGTTTTAGCCTCGTAATGGGCCTGGATTGAATCATCGGTCTATCCTGGCTTTGTTAAGCTTTATCCTGAACTTGTTGTATCATCATGTCTTTTTCTCCTACCATTGAGTTGTCCAGTAAATCTTAAATTAAATTTACCGTTCTGTATTTTATGCAGCGAAGAATCGTGTCACTGTTGTGCTTTCATGGGAAACTGATGAAACTAACATCTGGATACTGGATGGACTACAAACATTACATTACTTTCTTTTTTTTTTTAGCTCATCTTCATCTTAGTAAAGCAGCGTTTTGACTAAAACTAGCCAGAAACTATGACATCATCTTCAACATCATCTGGACTATCCTTAAAAGCAGGAGACCCCCCCCCCCCCCCCCCCCCCCTTCCGTCCCTCATCAGTGAAACACAACCATGTGAGGGGATTTTGTATCTAATTCTTATTTTTCATTAACCAATAAATAAAATTTGTAATTGCAATCAGTTGTGAGTATAAAAATAATTTTCCTTACATTAATAAACTGCTTTGTTGCCAACAACAGCCAACTTCTCCATTCTGGTGCGAGAATCCAGGATTTTGTGGGCCACCGTCGGCCCTGACTACTTCCTGCAGCTCCGATTAGGTTTAGTTCTTCATTCAGTCAGAAACATTTGATGCAGGAATAAAAGATATTCATGTGTTTGTGTTTGAAAATCGCCCAATGAAGGTTTGTGATAATTTCACAAGCTGTTGTGATGTTGTGTCGGTGTTTAATGAGAGGCAATAATGTCCATAAATAAGCTGCTTATTTATTATAAGCAGTTAATTATCCGCTTATTAGCGTATTTTATATACGCAACATAATTTCCTTTAATATTACATTCATTTGTTATATTATGGTTTTATTATTTAGGATAAATGTGACCACCCAAGACAAAAAAGTCATATTCGTTTTTGACGTTTAATAAGCTAAACCTGATTTAGCTACAAATATAAAGTGAATAGTATGAATAAACGCTGTAGTATTTATGCTTATGGAGAATAAGTATTTCATCTTAATGATTGAATAGTTTGTGGTGTTAGTTTACATCGCTTGTTTTCACTCATTTGCATTGAATAGATTCCTTCACCATTTTAACTGTGATAAATAATTTTTGTTCTACGCGTTAAAAGAAAAGGTCATTTTTTATTCCAGATATCAAAATTAGAATGGATAAAGTCATCGAAATGTCCATCTATTTAAAAAAAAAAAAGAAAAGTCTTTGTTATGAGCTTATTTTACGGAACATAATTATTAGCTAATCCAACACAGTTTTGCAATTTGACAATATTATTGTTGTTGTGTCCTTGGAATTGTGATTTTTAATTCTCAAACTATACGCTTCTCTAAATATATACATAAATAAACCATTTAATATATATGTCTTTTGACATTTAGATTTAGACAGGCTTTTTGTTGTTTCCATGGAAAGATTATATTTTAGATGAAGGGTGTTCATCTTGTCTTATATGATATAAATGATACAAACTAAACATGATAAGAAGTTGTGCCTTTTGATATTTATATTTTCTTTCATGGAGAAATGATCTGACCGTCCGTTTTCTCCACCCTTTACAAGAAAACAATCTGCTCTGGGTTCACTCAAGGAATGGACATGATGTCATCTACTGATGGGTTGATAAACAATGTCGTTAAACATTTATTCCTTTCATAAAGACCATATTAATCTTGTCATTTCAGGCGTTTGTGTCCACTGACAAACGTGTCTTCCTGTCAGATATGACACATTTTCCTAATTGGACTTTAGCCTGAGTCTGTTTGGCGGGTCTGTTTGCGTGGGCCCTGCTGCACGCACAAAGACACAACATATCACTTCACGCTTTCATCTCTCCTTTGGGAGGAATGGGGGGCCCCTAATCTGAGCCCGGGAGAGCTCACCCTGATCTCCCCTCCTGAACTTTGTCTCGGTGCAGGTCACCTCGCCAGCGCCACAGGGGAGCGGCCGCCTCAGCCGAGCCTTAATCCTGGGGAGTCGATAGATGCTAGCATGGCTGCAGGCCTCGGCTCCGCACCGGCACCCGAGGGAGAGCTGCTCATTTCAATAAATGTAAAGTGATGCTGTCCACAAGCAAACACCAGCGCCACACACACACACACACACACACACACACACAAACATGCGTTATCGCACACACAGGCACATACCCACACACGTGAGGCGGAGCTCATATGCACGCAGATGTGATGGAGAATCGCTTGTCCTCGGGGCAAAAATATGGAGGAGTGATCCGGTGATGTAGTTAAATGACAGGCAAGCGAGTGGAACATTTGCTCGCTTGATGCTGTCGATGCGTCGCTGCTGCCCCGATAAGACCTTATTTACATTTGTCAGGGCGGAATTGATTTCTTTTTTGCCCTTTTCAGACTGCTCAAACGGCAGAGTGGAAGGGAGCCGTGATGATGCACGCATCCCAGAAAGCCACCCAACGTCTATCAAAAGTCTGGAGAGTGAAAGTTTCATCTGAAAACTTTTTTAAAAAAGGACATAAAAAAATCAATAAGTACAGACGGGAGTTTGATCACATGCTGCTGCTCCTGCGGCCAAACAAGCCAACAATGTTCACGCTTATGTGTGACAGGGACATATGCTGATGTCAACCCCCTGTGGAGAGAAGGCTGCTGGGATATCTGTTTGGATGTAAACCCTTGAAATGTGTGCGTGCGTCTGTGTGTCCATGGACTTTGCTGTGTGTGTGTGTGTGTGTGTGTGTGTGCGTGCGTGCGTGCTGAGGTTGCTAGGCAGAAGGGGACACAATGAAATGGGTGGCTGAGCGGGAGCCTCCCACCATTAAAGCACTAAATGGGCACCCGGAGGTCCCGGTGAGAGTGTGAATGGGGAGCGTTCTCCTGGGAGGTTCGGGTCAGTGGGTTTCTGATGGGACTGTATGATTAAGGTCAGGCCCGCCGACTGATGTGACTGTGTGTGGCGTGGAGATGGATTCCAAACTCTTGAGGGTTAAGTTCATGATATTTTTTTAATGGTCCAAGGTTAAGATCAGACAGCGACAAAGAAAACACAGGGATGTAATTGTCAGGGGTGAGGTGTTTGTTCTGGAAGAGGAGGAAGAATACATCACTGCGTCACAGTCAGAATTATATTCACATCGTTTCTATGAGATTCTTTAACATAGTGAAAGAAAAACATGAAAAGTTAATTATCCATTACTTTTGTCTGTTTAGCTATTGGGTCCCATTTTGACACTGAGATTAGAATCTGTTTAAGTTAGTAAGATCATGATGTCACTGAACGGTGGAGGAGGGATTTTAAAAAGCAAAAGTTAGTAAATGAGGCCTGAAGTATTACACACATCGCCGGGTAGGTTGAAATAGAACGGCCACGACTCTAAAGTTAACCCAGTTTAGGTCACCAAAAAGTCCAACCCTGTCCCACCATCCTGCCTCCTGAGGGTAACGCCTCCTCTGCTTCTTAGAGGTGGAACAACTTAGACCTCCTGTGATGCATCACTTATTTTTAAAAATAAGCAGAATAAATAGTCCTGCAGTAAATAGTCCGTGTTATGCTTTATTCAAACCTAGAAAAGTCAAAGCAAAGCCACATTTAGACACTAATTCTGATTGGCTGATGTGGATGACCCGTGATGTGAAGCCTGTCAGCGTGAGCAGACACCACAAATCTAAACGTTGGTGTGGAAGTGGAGGAAAAGCATATCTTAACTGTCAGTGGACAAAGAAATTTCAACGGCTTTGACATCAGCCAAATTGTGTTGCCTGGACGACTGGGTCAGAGCGTCTCTGACAAACATTCACAGAACTACAAATTAGTAGTGGTGCACCGATCGATGGGCCGGCCCAGCGATCGGTGCCGGGAGGCGTAGTTTGATGGGATCGGCAAACAGCCGAGCCACCTCTGTCAGGCCGATCCGGTGCCGGTTACCCGCATGTGTACACCAAGCATGAGCTACCACGACTCAAAGCCTCACGAAAGTGCACCAGAAAACACAAGAAAACACAAAACTCCCAATTTATAACACAAGTAAGGACAAAATAAGCTGTGGAGGACCAAGCCCGAAATGTTACTTACATTAATTCAACAGGTCAGAATACAAACACAATGCCGACCAGCCTTTCTTCCACTGTTATCTATCAAATTAAGAGCACTTAAAATAAAACTCTAATAATTGTTTTAAAACTTTAAAGAAATAAAATTGAATCAGCCACAGTCTGTATCGGCCAGTCAGACACCGATACTAAAAAGTGAAAACTTATATTGGCAGCAAAAAGGGGGTATTTTTGCTGCCAAAAAAAAAAGGAATCTATCTACAGTGGTAAAAATGGTTGTTCTCCGTAATGACTATGTATATTCTAAAAAATACTAATCCTGCAGACAATCTGAACAAGTAAGAAACCAACCAACCAACCAGCCCGACTGAAAGTCCAGCCAACCAACCAAACATTTATTTTCTACTGATAATTTTGGCTGTTAAAATTATTAGTGAAAGAATATTTTCAGATGAAGCGGAAGGTTACTGTAAACCTTCATGACTTGCAGCACTATTCTGTATTTTGGACTTTGGTTTTGAATGCTGGCGATCCTGTGAACGAGGTCCGGTCTGGGACACATGAAACCTGATGGTGATGAAACATGATCATCTCACAGCTGGAGGTAACGTCAGGTCGCCCCGGCGCTCGCTGCCATCGCACTTCATTAAACTTTAATAAGATCTAAACAAAGCAATTATATTTTGACAGATCCAAGAGGGTCCCTTCAGATGATGCCATCATTAAAACATTATCACAGGATAATGACTTTCCAGACAGGCCTCACTTACAGCCGTTACACCACAGATGTCTGGCTGGACTGAGTGACAGATTCACACGCAAATAGATAAATCTGACCTCCAGCACTGAGGGTATTTCACTTATGGCTGCCAGACGGGCCCTGCACCAGAAAAGTGTTTATTAACAAGCCCTCAGCAAAAAAAAATAAATTACAAGTGGCCTTCCCTGCCTATCTCCTCCGAATCAAACTCTGAAAGATTATTCCACATAATTATACTAAAGGGCAATTGGTTGATATGTGGCAGGGTCGGAGGTCGTGGCCTGGTATAAGCAATCTGTAGGCTTTGGTTGGCAAGCGTTAATACGCAACCAGGCGTCAGCCTCTAACCCTATTCCCAAGGCTGATTGCTACCTGTCACCTCCCTTCAACTCATGTAAATTGCATCTGCTTTCTGCAGGAGGGGGGAGGGGGGGGGTGAGGTTCTGTGGATTCTCAGTGGTGTATGTGTGGATGTATTTCGGAAAACCCGCCAGCCCGCCTGAGAGAGTGTGTATGTCCACTCTCCGCCAGCGCCGTCCTGCTGCTGTCGGCGGTAATGGCTTCTCAGGGCAATCAGAAGAAGACACTTTCTGGACTCATCTCCTTTAATAGTGTGTCCTCCTCGGGCTAAAATTGAACGGTCCCGACACGGCCTGAGGCAACCGATGAAAATTCAATAATTCAGCTCAGTCAGCGTCGGGTCATTTTTTTTCAATGTAATTATTCCACACAAACAAGACGTGTGGACAGGGTCCTCAGTGGTACCTGCAGCACCACCGCTTGGACGGGTCATTCTGGGTTGATGCACACATCCGTCCGTTTGGTAGCTGAAACTGAGCTCTGTTCGCATTAGATGAGGAGTCCACAAACTCGAGGCACTTTTTCAGTCTGACAAACAATTTCTGGTTCTGCTAGGTCTGTGAATAGTTTGCCTGGGAGTTAAAGTGGAGTTAAAGCAGTTGCATAGAGGCAGCACCGGTAGCACGGTTCTAGGTTCTAATCCGGCTCGGAGCCGGGAGTCTCTCTGTGTACCTGTTCTCTTCATGTTTGTGTGTCTCAGTGTTGGTTCCCAACAAAAACATGGAGTATGGTGACTCCAGATGGCAGCAGGTGTGAAAGTGAATGATTGTTTGTCTCCATGTGTCGGCCTCTGATGAACCGGCCCATGACCCGTGAACAGGTCCAACGTGTACCCCACATCAGGCCCGATGTCAGCTGGGTCCTGCCCCCCCATGGCCCTGAACAAGCGTTTACAGAAAATGGCTGTTGAATAGAAATAGATCTAAGAATGTGCAAAATGGAAAATAGAACTACGAAAACTATGTAACTGAAACTTTGCAGCTGTGTTCGCCACAGACCCTTTGTATTAACGCAATACCTCAAAAATAATTTCATGGATAGTTTTCCATCTTTACATCCACATAGACCTCAGTGCGAGGAAGAACTGCGATGATTTTGGTAGAGATCGATCACATATTTCTGACACGAGGTGAAACTTTATCTCCAAAAGTTTTGGGCTAGAAATGATCAAGCGTTGGTCCGAAATGGTCCTCTGAATGGACTCAAGGAGATCTAACATGTATTTATCTGAGTTTTGCTCTAAAAGTTCACATTTTACTCTAACTAGGGGAGCATTTTTACAAAAACTTTCCAGACATACCTCAAAACATTTCATGGATCATTTTTTAATTTATACCATCATAGACTTTAGTGCGAGGAAGAACTGCATTAATTGGTTGTTGCATATTTCTGACACCAGGGGGAGCTTCACCTCAAAAAGGTTTCCGGACCTAATTTCTCATCCGTTGCTGCGATTTACCGTTGCTGAAATTATAAGTATTAGTATTAGTTTAAATTATGTGCAGATGGAAGCGACTCGAGATTTATCTTGTTTACATCATAGTTTACCCCTATATTATATCTAACGTTCATATTATACTCCCTTTAGAGAGCTTTCTTTTTCTTTTCTTTTTTACTAGAAATACTGTGGAAATAACTTATATACACATATATTTTGAAGATTTCAATCAGAGGGATTGTTTGTACAACACAGGGGATTGGGGATTTTCCTGGGCTACACCCTTGCTGTTGGGGACGACAGAAAAGGTGTAATTTCTCAAATGTTGGTTTGATTTAGTAGCAGGAGTAGCAATGTAAGAAATACATACGGAACAATAGTATAAAGCTCTAAATACTATTAATTGTGTTCATTTTAATGTATTGCCAAATGAATAAATCTGTGATTAGCATGTTTTGTATTGGAGGACTGTTTTTATGTCCCGTCCTGTCTCTTCAATCACTCGCCACATATGTGCATTGACAAAATTTATATGTCTAATTTCTCATATCAGGAAGGCAGACGTATAAATTTGTCACAAAATAATGAAGTGGGCACTATGTATGGTTTCTAAACTCGTATTGATTTTTCCCCCAATGTCAAACACAAATGTTTCATTTTCAGAGAAAAAGAGGGCGAGCGAGGGAATACATTTGAAATGGAGACTGGCGGTGACAGGGCCGCCACGGCGGCGGCGGTCCGAGGCAGAGATGGAGGGCTCGTCTCTATTTTTCTCTGTCAGCTTTTATGTGACATAATTATTCTCCGGGTAATAAATTTCGGCATGTTAAGATCTCTCACAGCGACGACATAAAATTCAATCAATGACGCCTCCTCTCCTTCCAGATCGACACGCGGTCCAGCAGGCCGGCCCACTGATGGTTCCTAAATCAAAGCCGATGGGATTCTGCATAATTGTTTAGCAGCAGTGGTCTGAGGTTGGGTCGCGAGCAGAACCACGCGACTTTATGGAGCTAATGTGAGTGACAGCATAAAACTGCTACATAAAACACTTAAGCAATGACATATTTCAAAACGCTCCATGTTTATCTCTAACTGCTGCCTGCCTTCATGGAGCGCTGGTCCGTCAGGCCGCCGCCGCCGCTGCTGTCGGGACATAGAGCCTCAAAATGTTTCTTGTTTTATTTTAAATGAGGATTAAAAGTTGTTTGAAAGAATCACAAAAACTCCTGAGACAAATACTTCAGTTATTTATGGCAACAAGTCATCCTGTAATTCTCTCACGTACCTGGTGCTGCAAAGTCAGTGTTAGTACACTGTAAAAAACAATATGTGTTTTGTGGATAAAGCAGCAGGCAAGTTTTTCTTGCCAGTGGAAGTGCTCAGGTTTGGATGTTGTTTTTCATCTATCATCTATCTATCAACTAAAGATCATTTAATGATGTAATCATTAACTTTATTTCATTTATGATAATTGAATATGTTAGGCTGTGAAGTTAGTGTTTTGTTTGGATCCCGGGAAGAAAGATTGTTACCATAATATAACCATGGTGATTAAACTTAGACCTAAAACCTGAACTAAACTAGACCTCAGCAATTATCTGATTCTAAAACCACATTCAGCAATTTCATATTTAGTATTTGTATTGTGGAGTTGAATCGATTTAAACTAAACTCATTAACTGACTTTTAAGACCACTTTATATAATATTTTCATACCATATGTCATCACCGCCACAGATCCTTCTTGTTAACGCCAGAACCCAAAACCTTATTACTAATAGGCTCATTTTCAGGTCCAAATTTGGTGCTGATGATTCGACTCGGGATTTAACTTGTTTATTTATAAATTAAATGTATTATTATTATCATTATTATTTCATGTTTTACTCTGAAAGTCAATATTTTACCACTAGGGGGAGCTTTTTTTTTTTTTTTAAACCATAAACATTGTACTAAAAACTTTAAGCTCTCACTTTAATATTGTCACTTATATTATATTGTATGTATTATGTCTTGTATGTAGCCCTGGATAAGATTTGGGCCATGAATATATCAGAAACGCTGTAGACCCACATCACATCTGAAGAATGTGTCAAATCATTTATTATTTACGTTTCATTTCTCAATTACTTGGAAAAAGGAGACAATCATCAGTTTGTGTGATGTCTGTGCTCCTGTTCTACATCTGCATGCTGATCGCTTTGATTGATCATTATCTGATGGCCTGTAAATTAGAATGCTAATGAGGGGGAGGTGTTGGTGCCGCCCCCCCACTCCTCCTTGCCTCGTCTCCGAAATGAGGCGTGATGGAAATGACACGAGCGACGTGGGATGGATGATCCCCCAGTTAATAATTCCAATCTGTTAATCAATGTCCTGGTCGATGGGCTGCAGCACGGCGCCGCCACACAGAACCGCAAAAACACTGGGTGTCAGCACCCTGGGTGACAGGGATTGGCATTGGAAGGTTGATTGGACTGCTTGTACTGAACCGTCCACGTTCCCATCAAATAACAGTGTTTAGTTATTACTGAACAGAAAGAATAACATTCTACTGATGTGCTGAGGTTCTGCTCACAAGGTTAGGCGAACACAGAGATGAGTTCTTCCTTTAAGGCGCCGGCGGGGTGTGAGCTCAGCACGTGGAGAGAAAACGTATTAACAGCATAATAACAAAAGATTATGTTCATCTGGGGCGAGGCCCTCCGTTTTCTCGCCAGGCGCCGACTGTGAAGTCTTTATTCGGTGAGTCGGCAGCAGGCGGCACGCCGCACCCTTAGAAAGGTTATTATGTTCCCTCGCTGTGGCGGCACAGGCCCACAGAGCTCCGATATTGTGATGGGGGTCGCTTGTACCACATTAGTGCCAATAAATGTGCGTTGGCACTTTCTCAATTTAAAGTAAAGCCCCCTTTCCCTTCCACCTCCCTTCTTCATTCCTAATAGGGTATTCCAGCAACGCATCTAATAAGTTGCGGGATATCTGCGGCGGGATAGGGCTGAATATTTCTGCCGTCTGCTGCTGCAGGGGGAATTCGTCATCTGGTGGTTTTTGCTATTTGATACGAAAGACGAACCTTGTTGTTGTTTTTATTAATATATTCATAAATCGTTGCTAGCTAATGTTGAGGAGTATTTTGCCCATATTGGTAAAATACATACATAGATACATACATGCACCCCTTAAGATGAGTTAAAAATGACCCCAGCAGAATTGTACTCTGACTCTTAAGAACTCTGTGGGCTCATTGTGGCCTTTAAGGAAGTTAAGGTTGCCAAATCTAAACAGGACCTAAGCCGGGATATTTTCTGATGCCTATCATGGGAGATAATATCAACCTCGGGGATCATCCAAAGCCCACCGGCTCCGTCGAGGACTCTGAATTCATGAGGATGAAATAGAGATTTGATGATATTGTCATCACCTGAACACTAACAACCTCATCCCGGCGCTCCTCCAGGAGCAGGGAAAGTGAAAAAAGGCCGTGGATAATTACTGCAACACACACCTTCACCCTCACATACAGCCACATTGAAAGTCTGTAAGTAATGAAGAACATCCTCCAGCAGCATGACAAGCACTTTCAATGACTGATTGGTGATTGATTGCCCGCAGAGCGCCTCCCCAACGGTCACTGTGTGAGGCTTTTCCTTTTCATCTTCCTCCTCCTTACAGAGAGAGAGCAGCGGAGGAGAGGAGGGAGAAGGGGCATGAATTCATTAAATGTGCCAAACCCTTGCCTCTAAAATTGATCTCCCCTCTCTCTGTCTGCCTCCCTCTCTTTTTTGATCCGTCACCAGACCTCATCTGTATTCCAGATCCATTCCCAGATGATACCACCTCCATCATGAGGCAAATGCAACGGAACCATGCATCTCCTTTATAGTCATCAGGCGGTGGGACATGGGCGGGTTCTGCAGGACGAGAGGATCTAATTAAATACGCCTTTTTTTGTTGTTGCTGCTTTTTCTGCATGTTGAAATTGCAGCCTTTAAATGAGGACGTTTGTCTCTTTGAGGGATGTCAGGGGTTAAAACAAGACGTCCCTCCTTCACCTGCAATTAACATGAATGACAGTTTGAATAGCCGAGTAGAAAGGATCCTAATTTACTCCCCATGTCTGACTCAATTAACCAACTAATATGTCCCGCCTCCTCCAGTTGAGAGCTTTGACACGTCCTTTCCTGCAACAACCCCAAAACGGCGATCCAGCAGTATTGGCTAGCATGGCGTGCCTTCCTTAAACACGCATTGATTTGAGGCGTCGCCACATTAAACATTAACCGGGGTGCCTCGTGAACACTAGGGGCAATTAATAGAGCAGTAATGGCGGGGGTGACAGATCACTTAGACGGCGCTGAGTGATGAGCGGCCTGTTGCCACCTGTTCACTACGGAGGGAAATGAAGGCAAACCTTGGCACCCCGCTGTGAGACGCTGATTGAAATTTACAAGGCTACACGCACGCCACTGACAGCCGTGCCGGATTGGACACTTTGAGGCGGACCAGACGTGGAACACGGAAAGCATGTGTCGCGCTGAAGGACTGCTGGCATGAGGTGGGCGGTTGGAAATTCTGCAAGGGTAGAAATAAGCTATTAGCCGAGGAGCGGCTGGTCACAGATGCAAATCAAACTATTTATCCAAGATTTTTAATTTTTACGGAAATATCCTCCATTATTGTTGTTTTTGTTCAGCGAAGAAGTAGTAAAAAAACACCAGTTTTACTGATTCAATGAGATCATTTTCCGATTAATTTAAACAAAAACAGACTTTTAAGAAATATGTGAGAGATTTTCTGCTTCATCCAAATAAAGAAACACTCATATATAAAGATATTCATGTATTTAAAGTAATAAAGATGGTACTGAGCCTAGTTAGTAGAGAGAGTTGATGCTTCTGACAAACGTACAGGATGGATGTTTGGTAGATATCATGAACAAGTTTTTCTTCTTAATGAAAAAATGATCAGGTGAATTCAGAAAGCCAGAAAAAAAAATGTGTTACGCAGATTTTCAAGTAGAATTAAAATAACTTTGTTTACAAATATGACACTTTTGTAACTTACAGTATTTTATTAACCTGAAGCCCTGATTTAAAAAAAAACTCAGCTTTGATCCCTTGGTGGGCCGTGATGGTACCGTAGTGGGACAGTACTGGACATTTTAAGAAGAGAAAATTTCAAAGAAATTGTTTTCATTGTTCCATTTTCAGAGCTTTTTATTCACTTTAAGTGTCATTTAATATACATTTCATGTATTTTCCTTTATTGCCCATATTTATATTGAGCTACTTAATGTTTAGTGATTGTTTTTTATATATTACAAAGCAGTGAGTCTAGCTGCGATGGACTGTGTTAAATGCAAATTCTGCCCTGATTGGATGATAAAAGGTAATTTTCTCCAGATACAGGCTCAGCCATTCGCTGTCTGATCTTCATTTCTTATTGGTTGCCAGTCAAACTATTCCATGTATGTGTGTGAATTATTTACTTACAAATTAAGTTCTCTTTTTTTCTGATATTAAACACCGTGGCCTTAAATGCTGATCAGGACTGTGATGAAACGTTTGGACGGGCCGGTGAGGATTGTTCAGATTTCAGATTGGGCCTGGACATTGTTAGGACGGGGATTGGCTGATGTATGTCGGACAGTTTCATCGTGATAACGGCCGGGACCATCACGTCTGACCGGAGAGCCATGAAAGCAGCCTCTGGCTCCCAGCGCTGTCCTTCCTTGTGTCATTTGCTCCTTCTAACAAGGCTTGACGAGTTTAAAGTGGCCCTGTTTGTTCTCCTTTATCGGGTGGGCAGCTCCTGGCCTCTTGCATTCAGCACACACTACAGTGGAACCAGATGTCCTTTTGCCAGCGGCACAACTTTCAAGTTGACAAGGTCCCCCTGGAGGCTGGGGGATGGATCGGTAGCAGGCTGAATTTGTGACTAATAGCCAGTTTGATGTGACAGGGCCCTGCCGTCTAGGGAAATTGAAGCGCTCTCCGTGTCGATACCTTTTGTGTCTCGCTCAGTTGTAGGTTATTGTTGGTCTGGCCTTGGGGACCTCGGGCCGGGCAGACGCTACGTGGTCAGCACCAACTTTTTTATTGTGGTTATTGATTGGGCCCCGACTCCCCTCTGTGGCTAATTTGCTTGTTAACATCAACCAACAGTGTCCCCGCCTCCATTTTGCCCCTTCAACTCCACATTTTAGACACTTATTTCCAGCCATTTTTTTTCTCTCCAGTCTAATACAGAAGCAGATTTATTAAACGAGTTCTTAAGCTGTCATTTAATCAATACGGCTCCCCCCGCCTCTTTCTGGAGTTAAACACAAACCAGGCATAATGACCTTTTTATGGGACCCTCTCAGCCAATCAAATTAACACCACAGTCCGTCCGTTCATACCTATAAGCCCGTGTAAGTCATTAACTGCTGAAGGTATATCTTTAAATGACAACACATGCCGCCAAGACTTTGTGCTCTGACCCTCATATGTCGGCGCTGTCATGCGCGGAGGAATGGCGTGGCTTTCTAACGAACAACAGACTGAATATATCTGTGAGGCGGAGAAAGAGAGAAGGCATGAATTTTATATTAAATTCCTTTGGCTAATCCGCTTCTCTGTCGGGTCCAGACTGAGTTTAGGCAAAAATATTAATAATGCATTGAAAGGGGTTTATTTTCTTCCTGCTTGGAAAGGGTTTAGCAGGCTGGTACTTTCTCAAGTTATGCATCGTGGTTATTTGTAAGCACCCAATAACTAAGCAGGTGACAGTTGATTTTATGAGATCTTAAGTCTCCCAAAGCCTGAGAACGCCCCTGGTTGGATTTCCCAATACAATAGAGAGACGGAATAATGAGCTGGTGGAATATTCTCATCCTGAGTGCCGCCGCCTGAGGCGGTTCCTCGACCTTCTACAAGACGGTTTACATTTCAGCAAAGAGACGCTTCCTCCTGTTGTTACTCTCATCAGTTACACTTAACCCTTTCATTCACGCTGGTCACTACAGTGGACAGGAAGTCAAAAGCAATTTTCTAGTGTTTGCATGTTGTTTGATGAGGAGGAGAGGGAGGAGAGAGGAGCAAGGAGCTGAGTGAGGAATGGAGATGAGAAAGGGAGGCAGGAGCTAGAAAATTCGCTTTTGACATTCTGATCCAATGTACTGTGAAAAGACAGTGCAAACAGAAGGTTTACTGTGTAACTGCCATTGAGAGTATTTCTCACTAGTTCTTATCTCTGTGGTATGACTATCATATTTGTGAGGAATATTTTTTCTTTACACATCATATTTTTGTACGACACGAGTATTAGACCAGTATTAGACCAGTATTAGGGTTATATTGACAAACAATAAAAAAAATTTAAAAGGCGGATTATGAAATTTCTGAGAATAAAGACATACTTTTATGAGGAATAGGTCATTATTAGGAGAAAACAAAATTGTTATTTTACGAGGGAAAAGCATTCAAATTTATGGGAGAAAGTTTTGTAATATTACATGGAAAAAAGTCTTACGAGATTTAAGAGAAAAAACTGTTCAATATTACCAGATAAAAATAATTTTACCGGAATTAGCACAAATTTTAGTCCATTTATTAGGGGGGAAATAATATTGTTGGCAGCATGAAAATGAAGAACGTGGAATATATTCTTAAAATACATTTGAGTAAAGATATAATGAAAATACTGAATCTTTAAGCTCATCAACAGTGTAAGAATCAGTGGCAGCGTTGTCGGATTCAGCTGTCACAGAATGTGGACGGACGCTTCTACCACAAACAGTGATCCTTAAGTAATCTGATTACTTAATAGTCATCATCGGAGGCTGTTACGGCCTAGAATCATGACATCTCATGATATTACAACTTCACTCTCGAAATCTCGGATTCATAAATATGGTGACTGGTAATGTTATCCAGCAGGTTAACAATACAAGAAGAAGAAGTAGAAGAAGAAGAAGAAGATTTTCTTTTCTTTAAATGAGGCTTTTATAAACACAATTCCTCATACACTTTGAGTTACATGTATTTTTTTTACTTTAACGAGAGGATTTTCAAATCTTAACCAATGTTAAAAACGTGTGGAACCACAGACATGAGAACAGTTTCAATCGATCTTTAACCTTATCTTATCTTCCAAACGTCCGGTTCTGACGCTTCCAAGTCCACTGGCCCTTATTGGCTGACATGGGTATTCCGTTGGAGGCGGGCCGATCAGGAGTCGTAAAAATCAAACATGTTTAAAGTTTATGATTGGAGATCGGAGGCTCCGACTTGATCGGGAGCAGTAAGATAAGTAAGATAAAACGCCACTCACTCGAGAATTATTTGGACAAATAGTCGGTTGAGGTAAGCCTCAAATGGGGCTACACCCACCCGACACTTGGGGGAGTAAATCGGGCAAAAGTCGTGCCTTTTATCCTCGGGTGTGGAGCTAGCTTTAGGAAGATTATGTTGATTATGCAATACAGCGTACTTTCACGGTATTCAGACTGATCTGAACCCAAATGAAGGGACAACAACTCGGATCAGACTGTCCGTTATCACGTATCTTCATCACACATGTATCCAATCACCCATGACGTAAAACAGACCCGAAACATGTGAAGGAACTCACGCAGGAAGAAAAGCTCAGGGATTTCTCTACACACTTTTCCTCTACATGATGGTCATTTGCATTGAAGAGCATTCTTTACCCATGAATCACAGAAAGAGAACTCGAAATGAAGTTCCCTTAAATGAATTTTATATAAACTTACGACAAGAAATGTCCTTCAAACTTTTTTATTTTTGTACTTGGAGAACGTTTCATCGCCTGAGCTGTCTCAACTTGAGTAAAGAATCGTTATTCTTTATTTTTATCCTGAGTTTCTTTTTTTACTTGGAGCTGTAATACTGAAGTAAAGGAAGTGCGCCACAGCAATGCACACGCCCACTGACTCATCCCTCTTCCTCCACAGACTGAGGTTTCCCAGCATGCCGCAGAAGAGTCTCTGAGAACATGGAGAAATCAGTCATGGTGGCAAAAGCCAGTGGTGACATCAGCAAAAACTGGTGCGAGTTACCTTAAAAACACACAGCGACTTCTTTCGCCTTTCCCTTTTTCTTATTTTAGGGGTCGCCCTAGCGGATGGTCTTGTTCTGCACATCGATCTGGCATAGATTTTCACGTTGGATTCCCTTCCTGACACAACCATACTATTTATCCAGGCTTGGGACAGGCACTAGATGTGGCTTGGTGGGCTGTTAAAACTAAGGACCTTAAGTACAAACACACTAAGATAATAATTCTCCTGGCATTTCAAATAAATCACATCATAAATCATAAAACACAACCCATAAATAATAGTAATATCATAGCAGCAGTCCCTATTGTAAGTAAAACACAATCTATTCTGTAATAATAACATCATATGTTACGATGTACAATACTGTTATTGTGTGTTTTTATAATATTATAAGGTATTTCTTTAGAAATTTACTTATAATTTCCGACAGCATAAGATAATATCCTTAAATTATTAGTTTTATCCTCCAACATTTGAAAACATGGAGAATCTTTATTTGTTTCCATAAGCACAAGCAGCATAAACATCCAATTTCACCAGCATGTTGAAACAAATTGTTAATCCAAACAATTATTTATTATAATCGTTATTGAAATAATGAATAAAATGTCTTAAGATAAATTTATCTTTCTCTCTTTCCGTTTCCACATATTTGTAGCAGAATCCTTCTGGTTTCATTACATCAGACTCAAAGTGGACGCAGAGGCAAACAGTGACCACTTAAATGCTGCCCTGAGGGGGTTGGATACTCTGACCTCATCGTGACCTGAACCCAACCATAACCCTGACCTTCATCTCACCTCCAACCTCTAAATTTAACCCTAACACCAACTCTGTGCCTGGCCTGCACCCTTCAACCTGATGGCCCGAGCCTCGGAGGCACATCTGCTTTGGGGTCCAGCTTTTTGAGCGAGGAGAAGAAAGACGCTGAAACCCGACTCCGAGATGAAATCCACTCAATTTCTCAGTGATCCGCTACCGTGAGACAAATGTTGATGTTTCGTCACTGAAGCAAAAACAGCAGTGTGGTTGTAGCACAGCGGCGGATCCAGGGTCTTTCTATATCAGGGGCTATAAAGGGGCCCCATTTTTCACAGAGAGAGGGGGGGTGGGTTATGTGTCGAAAATCCATTTAAAATTTAGATACGTTTCACCAATCAATAGTTTGCTTTTGGCTCTATAGATTTGACCAATCATATTTTATACTATGACAGGATAACATTTGTCATATTTATATCTAGCGCTTCCTGTGGGCTGGGCCGGTAAAAAGTCCGTTTAAGGCACTCACACATCTATCCAGGTTCTGAAAGAGCCTTGAGGAACTCATGAAACGAGTATTTGATATTTTACTCCACCAAGGGAGTAACATATGAACTATTAAGAGTTAAAAAGCAGAGTTATTCCTCGCACTGAGTTCTATGTGGAAAAAAAGTATGAAAATGATCCATGAAATAATTTTTTTTGACATTGCATCAAAACGAAGGATCTGCAGCGGACGCAGTGATGATGATTTCATAATAGTCCAGACTTTCAGGGATATAATGATTAACACATATTTCAAAAATAATTATTCTTAAAAAATGAGGTCTTTCAATGAGAATGAAAATAAAGTTCAGTCCAATCGTAATTCAAGGTTCAGAGTTGAAGGTTATTTTTGTGTTAAATCAAATCTCTGACGGTATTTTTCTCCAGAGGTGATTGAGTTTGTGTGTTTGTCTTATCTGTAATCCAATGAAACCGTGGGTCATCAGGCATCCATGGTTTAAGTCGCCATAGGCCAAGCTGGGTTCTTGTACTTCTCGGTTCTGGTTCGTCCCGGCTCGACATCACAAGAGTGCTTTTTATGGTCTTTCCTGTTCTGGTTCAGTTAAAACATAAATCTACATAAATAGAGCAGAGATGACCAGGAAGTCAAATACAGTTTAAATAATTAATCATTAGAGCATCATTATTCATTTAGGAATGATTTGACAGTTAGTAACATGACAGTTAGTAATTACAGTTAAAGTTTCGCAACATTAAACATATAGACAGGAATAATCAATAAACACACACTTCTCCAAATAAGACTAGACAGTTTTAGATGTGATAACAGTCAAAACAACAAAATAAAATTTAATAGACTAAGTATTTTCTCAATTCTGCACTAGCTAAGCTAATGTTTAGCTTTTAGCTAATCGCGATTAGCAATAGCGATTAGTATCCGCGGTTAGCGTTAGCACGGTTTAAACATCTTATAAAGGATAACAGTACAAAGTGGAACAGAATATTCACACTGATCGGTTATGGCTCAGTCAGTTCAGTATTAAAACAGAGAAAACGTGCTAAACTCACCGCGGTTCATGTTCACGTCTAGATGAAGTGATTAGCTAAATATGCTATGACATACAACATTAGCTCGACTGTGACGATGAGCACAGGATGAAGATAACCTCCCTCAGGATATGTCATATAAATAATAGATAATAGATAATGAGCATTCATTGAAATTAAAAATACATTTCAATGATAAATACAACATCACTATTCTTCTTAAATATATTTAAGGCGCTGCAAAAAAGAAGGGCAAATTTTCTAAATCTATAGCGATAGTATAAATAGTTCTGGATCGATACCCCACCTCAACTGGACTATTAAAGTTCATAATTATATATAACTTTTGGAGGTCGGACTCTTTCATCTTTTCCCTTTTCCTTATATTTGCATGCACTTTATTCATTTAGTCTAATGTAAGTGTGTATTTTTATTTCTTCTTTCTTAATTTTCTGTTCTGTGTGTGTGTATGTATGTATGTATGTATGTATGTATGTATGTATATATATATATATATATATATATATATATATATATATACAAACACAGTATATATATATATATGTATCTATACATGTCTATAAGATGTCCTATTATTTAGTATGTCTTACATTACAGTTTCTCTCTCTCTCTCTCTCTCTCTCTCTCTCTCTCTCTCTCTCTCTCTCTCTCTCTCTCTCTATATATATATATATATATATATATATATATATATATATATATATATTTATATATACTGTATCTTTACCGTCTTCAAGGTAGATAGGCCTCAGAATTTCCCCTCCTTAGGGCCCAACTTTAATCCACATTTTGTTTAAATATGTTAAAAAGTTGAGAGATCTCTTTCCTACTTACATCCATCTTATTACCTCCTCCAACTCTCATCGGCGGGGGTAAAAAGTGACATGAAAGGAACACTCCACCTGAGTCAGAACTGGTCTTGCCCGCCACTGAATGAACTCTGGATCTCATCTGAATTTAAGCTGTGATACTTCCACCTCCCAGAATGCATCACTCTGTGGGGTCTCCTTGGTGGGTCTCCGGTTTATTCTTTCATGGAAAAATTTGTTTTGAATTAAAAAAGTTTTTGCTATACCGTTAACATCCACTAGAAATAATCAATTGTTAACTAATAATTGTTAATTGTAAATAATTGTTAATTAATTAGTCTTCTAGCCTCCTCTGATCACGTTTTCCATCAGAGCGTCGGAGCTCTCTCCCTGTTTGCAAAATCAACCGTCCTGGCAAGATCGTTTATGCCCTCTGCAATAAGACTTTTAAAATAAACAAACATTATCTTTGAATTCTATTTGTTCATTTAACATTATATCTGTTTGTAGCTCCTTGTATTTAAATCCGTATGTTATTTTGTGGAAAGATTTGGAAAAAGTTGAACTGTCGAAAAGAGTCTAATTCTTTCTCCTCATTTTTTCTTCTTATATCTGACCCTAATACTTTTACTTTATAAAATTGAATGTTGGAATGGATGGATTATTAGTTTGCACTGCATTGCTGCTCATTAAATGAATATAAATATAAGGAAGCTCCTCCTCTTAGTCTTGTGTGTTGACCATAATTCCGATTAAAGGTTCGGGTGTCAGATCCCGTGTTGGTACTCTTCAGTGTTTAATCTGCACCGGACCTAAAACTGATGCTGGTCGCATCTTATAACTCATTGACAAACATAGTTGCCCCAATAATTTCCACATTCAATTATTCAGGCAACTTTTACTGCGACACTGTTTTCTCTTTCTTCATATCACACCTGAACTTCCTTAAACTATCTGCGATGACGATGATGAAGATGAAGACGAAGGCCCAGGGGCTCGTTTCAAACACGGTGGTCTTTTTTGATGCATGGCCCTGCTGACTGGCCCACAAGAAAGAGAACATTAATAAATGTCCCCGCCTCACGCGTCCGTCTTTCGTCAGCCTGTCCTCAGGTCCCTGAGCTGCTAAGACGCTACCCTTTAACTTCAGCCCCTCTGCTGCCTAAAGCTCTGTCGCCCAGCACTAGCATGGTCCCGGTTTGTAATGGGTGGTCACTGGTAGACTTCCAGCCTACTGATAAAATCCAAAAGAGAGAGAGAGAGAGAGAGCTTTAAGCGAGAGAGGGAAAAAAAAATAAAGGACTACCAGCCCATTAAGCAGACATCCTGTTAAAAGACTCCCCCTTTTTTGGATCCAGATGCTCGTATTGCATGTGACAGTTGTTGGGCGGTAAAGTTCAGGCTTTAAAGTAACCGGCTTTCTGTTTCTGTTTTCAGCTTTAGCCTCCTCGACTGTAATGAAAGCAAAACAGTCCAAAATTCCCACATTATTAAATAAAACATGTCGGTGGCCGGGGGCCAAACATTGTCACGCCAACAGGGGCAGAGAATTCCCTCGTGTTCTGCTCACTTTTCCCTCTAACAGCATTTCATTTACAGATTATGTGTTAACTAAGAGACTAATAACGGACGATTGAAGGGGAAAAAAATAATTCATGTAAATTTTAGGAAATTTTTCTTGTCTATTGCTGCTGGAGAAGTTTTGAACATATAAATAATAGGAAGGAAAGACATATTTTATGTTTCTCTTATATGTGGTCTGAAGGCTTCAATTAAATGTACTGCTTAAAACAAATCAATTTTTGTCGTCATGGCAGCAGCCGGTTAGAACCCCCCCAGTCCCGAACCGATGGGGTCATCCGGGGGTCACCGTCACAGCTCCTTCTGAAACTGGTCAAAGCAGCTTATTAATGAGACAGAATTAATCCCTCCCTCCCTCCATCTATCTATCTATCTATCTATCTCTCTATCTCTCTATCTCTCTATCTATCTATCTATCTATCTATCTATCTATCTATCCATCCATCCATCCGTCCATCCGTCCATCTAGGGCGACACCTGCATCTTGCTCAACGGAACTCCATGCAGACGGCTGGGGCCAGGAGTCGAACCATCAACCTTATACCTTAGATAAGTCGACCACGGCGGTCTATCAAACGATTTTCTAAGTAGGAAAGTAAAGTCTTCTTCACTTTTTGGGCATAAATCATTTTGAATAAAGGCAACATTCTACCTGCCTTTTCCCCCATAATGCTTCAGTGTGGTTTGAGATAGAGTCCCCACCTCCTCCTTCCTCCCCCCTTATCTCTCTCCGTTCTCCAGTCCCGATGGTCTTACCGAGGAATCCCGTCCAAGGAGTCCAGATGGGAGGTGGCAGATATTAATTAGGTCTTTGAAATGAAAAGTTTTCCGAGTGCTGACTGGAGGAATTTGAAGGAAAAGATAAAATAATAAGAATATCCTTTCACTTTGGGGCCAAGAACAATCATTCAAATGGGAGAAAGTGTTTCTGTAGATTCAGTTATTCTTCTGTGATGGATGGCGTCTTTCATCTTCTGCTCCTGCAGCGCCAAATATAATAAAGCAGAAAAGGGATGTAACGGATTTGAGGCGCGGTGGAAAACTCTTTACGCTGAATTTGACGACAAATATTTGATTGTGATCCGTCTCAAGCCGGACACTTTGACTCTTTGAGCGAGGACTTGGTACCGCTCCTTTGTCAGAACCCGAGGTTCGCTAGAGAAACAGAGTCACGGGTCATCTTTCTGGAAAATCCAGTAAATTCCAGCATGAAACCAACAACCGCTCCGCTGCTGGAGATAAACACAGCGAGAGCAGAGCGAAAATAAAGACGAGTGTACAGTGGGGCTCTGAGGGAGGAGGAAGAGGAGCCCAGCCTCCTGTTGGTATCTTCAACGCCTTTCTACGGGATTTACTTAGAATATGAGAGGATTGAAGCGACAGACACACCGTGCTACTTTATTAAACCTCCAGAGCCGAGCAGGGCACCGTATGAAATTTGAAAGAGAGGCAGCGAGAAGCCGATTCCTCTGGATAGACGGCGTGAAATCCTCGTTGGAAGCCCCTCGGCTCCGTGTCTCGTCTCTCTTCTCGCATACGGACCCCATTGATATTTACATGATGCTGTCGTAGGCAGGAAGGCCTGCTTCTTTTTTTTACTTAAAGATATTGATTTTAAATTGCACATTAGGCCGATTCCACGCCGCTCGCCGTATTCTTACAGGCGGGCCACTTCTCCGCGTCCCCCCGCGCTCCCTCACATGTGGGAGTTTGTATGGATTTTTTGGGGGGCTTATTTGCGGCGGTGGGGGAGCGAATGCAATAAGTGCTCCATTACTTACACAATCTGTGAGTGCTCGGAAAATTAGTCACCAGTGACCTCTTGACCTCCCTCTCAGAGTCGTTGGCAGTCAAACGACCTGATGGGAATAAGAATGGAAGTTGAACCGACGGGCCGCCGCCGCCGCCGTCGCCGCCTCTGCTGCTGCTGCTGCAGAAGAAAATCTCACGCAACATTATGAACTAAATTAATGACAACAGATGCATCTTCTTCTTTTTCTTCTTCTTCTTCTTCAGGGTTTTTCCTTTAAGGGGCGCCACAGCGGATCATCTGTCTCCATCTCCCCCTGTCCTCCTCATCTTCCTCTGTCGCACCAACCAACAGCACGTCCTCTCTCACCACATCCAGAAATTTCCTGTCTTCTCCATCTCCATCTCCAGCATCCTTCTACCGGCAGATCCACTATCCCTCCTCTTCACGGGTCAGAACCATCTCAGTCTGTCCTCTCTGACTTTGTCTCCAGGACGTCTCACCTGGACTGTCCCTCTGATGTCTCCTTTCTAATCCTGTCCTTCCTCCTCACTGCATGCATCTGCAGATGAGAAACACCAAACTGTGGCATCTCATGATGAAGGTGGCTTTAGTGTTCTGGAAATGGAAAGAGTGAGCCTCTTTGCATTTCCCCGTCTGCAAACACGATTAACATTTTCTGTTAAATGGATTCTACCTGGTTGGCAAATTTGTAAAGTAACTCCATGTTTAGCATTTGCACGAGAAAAAAAAAAGTCTTCCGTATGTTCAGACAACTTCTCTTCGCTGCATTTCACTTATATCAGAACAGGTTTTTCCCAATCCTCCTACATCCTCCAAGTCCACATCCATCAACCGAGAATATTGGAAATAGTTAACCAGCAAAAACTTAGTAATTAAGTCTATTATTATTATTATCCCTCTCTTCTTCTTTGTTGCTTTTCAAGATCGTTCCGCCTGCTGGACAAACATGGCATTGCAACATGGAAGCTGAAAAAAACAAATCTTACTTTCTGCTGATTATAGACAAACAAAAACATAAAAATGAACATTATATTCAATTTTATCAAAAAGATATCAATAAATAAGACTCTATATCCAGACAGAGATTGTGATCCGATCTGAGCTGCGAGTTCAGTGATCCGTTACACCACTAACTATTTTCTTTTGGGTTTTCTTCTCCACTAATCGCATCATTATATCCAAAATACACATATAACTACACTTGAAGCTTTAATATCCTATCAGTATGAACCGTGTCTATATGTTAAAATTAAGATTAGGATAATGAAGTCCAGATAGCAGATATAATACAGATGGATCTGTTTTGGATAAACTTGTAGAATCTGTGAGAATTATGACACAAGGAAAACACCGAGCGGTCGACCCAATTCCCCATTACCTCATTAGATACAAAAATATGATGTTGCTTCACGTCTGAGAGTTATGATTGAGTTTTTTTAAGTGAGAATGACAAGTGGAAGCGTTATTGCTTTTCCCTGCATGCGTCCGATATTTTTTTTCTCTCCCAGTCAACCTGATTTACTTTCGTGTTTCCTTCCACTAATAAAACGTTTAACAAATGGTTCAGAAGAGACACAGAATATCACAATAGCTGCAAAATCAATCATTTAAACCAAACAAGAGACTTCAACCAGCTGCAATTGGAGCAATTTATCTTTGACTATAATATTTAAAGGTCTTTGTTCAAAACTTTATTTTCAGCACCGGTATGCTCAGAGGAGCGAGTGAATTTCTCCCCTCAGTGGTGAAACCGTTGTTCAGACTCAGAACGTATCCCAAATCAATCAAAGGTGCTGGAACATTTCAAAAGTGGGGAAAAATATAAGTGTTTGTGTTTGTGTGTGGAGGATGTGATAATATTTCTGCACATAACGCTATTATGACATCACATATTCTGCACATAACGACATTATGACATCACATATTCATCACTTTAGGCCATTATGACATCACATATTCTGCACATTAGGCTCTTATGACATCACATATTCTGCACATTAGGCTGTTATGACATCACATATTCTGCACATTGTGTCGTTGGGAAGTCCTGCCGATTTTTTTGTTAAAAGAATTGATTTAAAAGCTTCCCCCTTGTCAGTAAAATATGAAGTACTAGAGTAAAAATGTACGTAAAACAATCCAAATCTTCTGGAGTCAATTCTCACGCATCAAAGTTTGACTAAATCAGTCCAACGGTGGAGAAACTATGATAAGAAAAGTCAGCGATGAAGCTCCTGTCCTCTGTTCAGATTACCCACACAGAGAACCCACGCAACCCGGGACCTTTTTGATTTTGAGCCTCTGGACTCTGAGTTTCCGTTAAACCTACGCCTTTAGGTACCTCATTACATAATCTTCAACATGATGATGTTTGCTCATCCTCATTTAGGTTTTTGCAGCGTTACATCCCCTCCCTGACATGTCAGTTATTTTCTT
The DNA here is from genome assembly GCA_037951165.1 of Lophius americanus. Classification (NCBI taxonomy): domain Eukaryota; kingdom Metazoa; phylum Chordata; class Actinopteri; order Lophiiformes; family Lophiidae; genus Lophius; species Lophius americanus. The sequence continues at coordinate 139,148 of JBBDHG010000302.1, forward strand.
CACGTCAAAGTACTGTATCAGTTTCAAGAACCCAAAAGCATGTAGGGTTAAAGGTCGCACAGACGGGATCTTAAGATCCAAAAGGCTCTGGAATGATCTCCCATCTGGTACCGTTGAAGATACGTACAAACTCTGGCGTCGAGTCGATTGTTTTATCGACTCCAGCTGCAATCAAATCAAATATTTCCACTATAAAAAACATGTTTATTTTTTTGGACCAACAATAAGTCACACAAAGCTGGAAACTCACGCAAATGGAAATTCATGCGCTCCCAATGGAGGCAGGTGGTGCAGAACTTAAACCACTTCCTCCTCTACTTTTAATGAAAATAAAGACGGGTCAGCACAAACTGAGGGAGGTTATGAGGGATGACCTGCCAGGCGGTTGTTTCCTCCTCCCTCTGAGGTGATGCTACAGGAGACGACCGGGGACCAGAGGAGCAACAGGAGAGCCTCAGTCTTCCTCCCTTTTCCTGTTTTTGAATAGTCCCCTCTTTTTTTCCCTCTCGCTCTCTATCGTTTTCTGCAGGTCATACTCTCCCATCCCTCTCCTCTCCTCCCTTTCGCTCTCTCGGTATAAAAAAGGTCTCGCGTCGTTCATCCAGGCCAGAAGTTTCCCACCAGTAAAAAAAAAGAAAAAGAAAAAGAAAGAGAAAGAGATGCAAGACAAATTACAGCGTTGCACTGCTTCGTCTAATAAATGAAGCTTGAGAAAATGTATTGTACGACACACTTGTCTCTATAAAGTAGCACAAGTGGGCTGACCAGAACCAGATGCTGCTGGATGTTTCTGAACAAAGAGGACACACACATGTAATCCCTTTTGGGTTTGGGTCGACACCGTCTGTTTGATGGGTGCCAACAGAGCGCTCACTCCGCATGACGGACTGCACTTTGACATCACTGGGAGCGGAGGAAAGATCCTCCCTTTTTATGAGGAGTAAGATGGAAAATCCATTTACCCGAGCTGACTCATAACCAGAGAGAACCTCCTCGGAGCTTTCAAAGTGGGTCCGCGACGAAACAGCGCCGCACTTATGGAAACATGGAGGCAGCGAGACGCAAGCCGCCTCCACTCTGTGGGGTCGCCAACTTCTTCTTATAAGAGCGGTGAAAAAAAAATAAAGGAGCACCAGTGCTTCAAAAATAAGGAACCTTAATTCAGAAAAAACGTTAGTAAGAAAAAACCTCAGGGGGTAAATCACCAGTTCCAGTATCAACGATGCGATATTATATCCATTATTCAGACTACGATACGATATTATATCTATTATTCAGACAACGATGCGATATTATATCCATTATTCAGACAACGATACGATATTATATCCATTATTCCGACAACGATACGATATTATATCCATTATTCCGACAACAATACGATATAATATCCATTATTCCGATAATCGATATTTGGACATTGGTCTGATTAAATCCCACTTTGGTGAAGGTGAATCGACTCAAGGAGTCTCGTATGTATCATATTTTACTCTTAAAGTTCCTATTTTATTCACTAGAGGGAGCTTTGTTTAATGAAACCACTGCTTTTCATGAGGTAATATTAATCTACGTTGTGAACCCCGACCTCACAGGAGAGAAAATCGAACATTTGCGTCACATCGGGTGTGAAGGCATCGTAAGACTTATGTCTAAAACCCCTTTAAGTGCCCCCCAAAGTCCTTAATAACGAAAAAACAACAACACCTGCACAAAGGTTTGAATAAAATTCTTATAGAAGGAAAAAAAAGAATCTATTTGTCGCAGGAAGGAAGTCTCAAACAGCCTCAAGAATATGTTGTACGTCTCTGTCGCCGCACTCAAATAAGCCTTTTAATACCCTTCATATTGTGGGTGACCCCGGTATTATTGCATTTTCTCACAGCTGTACCGCCCTATTTGCACAGCTTTACTCACCCCAGGATCACTTTTGATTATTTGTATCACTTGTGGAAAATAACGCGAATATAGAAGAACAATATATACAACATTTCTTTTTTGAACTCTTCCACCCTGTTGTCAACTACTTTTCATGGAGTTCACAACGTTATCCGGAGACGGACGCCGATGTTATAGCTCCAATAAGATTCCTCCACTTCTGCATACAGGAGGTAGCCCTTTTCCACCAACAAGAACCTGGTGCTAGTTCGGTGCTGGTGGTAGTGCCAGTGCTTAGTTGGTTCAACTCGCTCACCTCCTTAGAACCTGCTTTATCCTCTGAAATCTTGCCAAGATCTCAGAATTCTGACTTTAAACTCAGAATCCACTGCAAAAATATCATTTAGCGCCATTCAGAGAATAAAGTCAGAATTAGGGATTTTGTAAAGTTAGAAGTGGGATTTGAGCCCCCCAGTCTCCTGCACCAGAGTCAGTGGTCTAACCTGGGCCCCAGGCTATAAGTTCTATTCTATTCTAAAATTATAGAATCACAACAAGTAGCTAATTTAAGATGCTCAATGAGTTCCCGGGAAGTAGAGGAACCGTCGGGTTTAAATTGTCCCGTCTCACAATAAATGGCGAGATCCTCGCTGTCGTCCATATGAAATGTTTATGAGTGCAACTTCAGAGAAAGTTGTTCCTGTGAATAAATGTTTAATTCAACCCCATGGAAGGCTTTTAACATTTTATACTTAATGAGAAAAGGGCTTTACGACTTAATTCGAGGTATGCAGACGAAGGAGTTTTTTTTTCCTGCTTCAAGGATTACACCGGTTTAGTGCATGAAGTTATATCTGAATGGGAATGAAAATCTGAGAAAATTCCTTTGTCATGGGTGGGGAAAGACAATTATTTAGGTTTTTTTTTCTCTCTTTAGCATCCCCTTAATTAAAACGTATCGGCTTTCAAAAGCAATATATGAGACAAATTGCTTTGGTATGGCTGTGGCAGTTTGAGGACAGGCTGAATGCTGACGGATCAACTGAGATGGGCTGTGGAGTCTTTGAAAAGTACAGTCGTGCTTCAGACTATGTTAATGAGGCCTGGAGGAATGATATCACCATCCCAGGAAATGTAGTTAGTGATTTTGTGGTAAGTGGCCCCTCTCTGCGTACAAGTGCGTTACAGCCATGCATGCCAGGAGAGAAAAAACGGGTTTTCTTTCTCTCGTTGTTTATTCTTAGGGAGAGATCGTCCATGCTGGACAAGCGACGAATTCCCCCAGTGACTCTCACGACAGGAAATAATAAGAGACCCACCAGAACGGAAAGAATGGTAACAAGGACTCGACACACAACCTGGACCTGGGAGGCTGAGGAGGTTTTGGATCGGGACTGTTTCCTGAACACCACACTGAGATTTTTGTTGGGTGAGAAGGATGAAGAGTAACCCAGTCACGTAATATTAGTTCTGCTCCAAAGTCCAGATAACTGGGGAGGGTTGCTATTGGATGGGCATTCAACGTTAACCCTACGCCAAATCAATATGCAGAACACAAAACTGATTCCCAAACTGGACTTTCAACTTTCATCTCAGAATTCTGACTTTGATCGCAGAATTCTGACTTTCATCCCAGAATTCAGACTTTCATCTCAGAATTCAGACTTTATTCTCAGAATTCGGACTTCATTCACAGAAATTCTGACTTTATTCTCAGAAATCAGACTAAAAACTCACAATTCTTACCTTCATCTCAGAATTCAGACTTTGATCTCAGAATTCTGACCTTCTTCTCAGAATTCAGACTTTGATCTCAGAATTCGGACTTCATTCACAGAAATTCTGACTTTAAACTCAGAATTCTGACTTTATTCTCAGAAATCGGACTAAAAACTCACAATTCTGACCTTCATCTCAGAATTCAGACTTTGATCTCAGAATTCTGACCTTCTTCTCAGAATTCAGACTTTGATCTCAGAATTCGGACTTCATTCACAGAAATTCTGACTTTAAACTCAGAATTCTGACTTTAAACTCAGAATTCTGACTTTATTCTCAGAAATCGGACTAAAAACTCACAATTCTGACCTTCATCTCAGAATTCAGACTTTCATCTCAGAATTCAGACTTTCATCTCAGAATGCCCCAAAATAATATCAAGTAGCCCTAATCTGAGAAAGAAGTCAGAATTCTGGAGATTAAAGTTGGGAGATCCCCCAGAATAGTTTCACGTATCCACGTATCCTCTTCCGTACATTCTTCATGTCTTCATTGATTTACAGTTTACTGTAAGAATGTAAAAAAGGAAAAAGAAAAGGAACAGAAATTACGGCCCATAGCTCTGCGCCTGCTTCAAGTTCGATCCGTGAAGACATTTGATCTCGTAATATTTTGCGAGCCTCATCTGCTGTCTTCAATCTGATGACACGAGTTCTGCTCCAGGAAATCTCACCGCTAAAATCCAGACGAGTACATTTTCTTTTATTACACATTTAACAATTATAAATGATATTGCCACATCTGTGCGTACTTTGATGACAGTACAAACATGTTTTTGTTTGTGTGCACCAGAGAGCGGCGCCACCGATGACACTCTCAGCTGGGACCAAGAAGCAGAACCTTCTTCTCAAACAACGGCGAGGGCTGGCCCGTAATGGCCTCTTTGAAAACAGGAAGGCCCTCCCCTCCTGTGTTCTGGAGGGAACATATGTTTGCCTGTCTCTATATATGTCAACAGCCTCCACTACAGTGGCAGAGACCATAAAGAGCTGGATGGGGGCTGGGGGGGGCTGTGGGGGGCCTCTGTCAGGCCGGCTGATATGACGACTCATTTCACAGCAATGCACTGGTGTGGTTTGTCTGTAAACATGCCCATGACAAATGGTTTTGGGGAGACAGAAGTCTGTGGTGAAGACGAAAACATGACATAAGCCCCTTCAGAAATAAAAAAGACGAAGAAGAAGAAGAGAAAAAAAGAGGGCCTAGATCTTAATTGGTAAAAAAAATTCCGTCGGGTAAACCAAACTCTACCCCTTGACCTCGCTCTACCCCCAACTCTAAGTCTGACTCTTTCTGTTCTTCTGAGAGTGGAGACTGGAACCAGATGTTTTTAACAGATAACAAATGTCAGAGGCAATAGCTGACAGCACACCTGGTACAGTACAGAGAGGCGGACGGGTCCGGTTCATGAGAACGGTTCCACTTTCCCAGCTCACTTCTTATCGCCCCCCCCCCCAGCAGAACCTTTTATCGATACAACAGCCGTTACACGGCACAGATGTTTAATTGTCAAAACATGACAATATTACTGCTTTTCAACGACGGAAACAACTAGATACACGCCACCAGAGCAAGGGTATATCACCGTAAAAGTCCCCAACCCCCCTGCGTTTTACAAGCAATGGAATCCTCAACGCCGCCGCCGTCCGTCGCCTTTTTCAATGTTTTTCTTCCTCTTTAAGGTAACCGCTAACTGCCACTAGCAGCTTAGACCTTGATAAGACCTTCGGTTGTGAGCCGCACACAAGGACCTGTTCTGTTTTTACAACTTGAGTTTTCATAGATGTCTGTTCCACTTCTTTTACTACCTCCGCTAACATATCCGAGGGCGAACAATTCGGACCCGTCATTATGTCTAAACTGCGTTAATACAGAATGTGGGAATGGATTAGAGGCAAACCTGATCTGTCTGTGGTTGAAAATTAAGATATCCCACCTGCCCATCACATCTCTCCTATAGCAGAGACACGCTGTCATTGTTAGCCTAGCATTTTGCTGCCATGTTGTTCAATAGGTCAATCCGAGTCAAAGATGAGTCACTGAGGCATGATCCAACAGAAAACCAGGTATTCAAACCCCGACAG